>JAKLNC010000036.1:0-163005 GCA_022813145.1 Barbatosphaeria neglecta | reverse complement strand
CCCCCCCCCCCCCCCCCCCCCCCCCCCCCCCCCCCCCCCCCCCCCCCCCCCCCCCCCCCCCCCCCCCCCCCCCAGAACAAGTAGGCACAGCAGATCTACCTGCATTGTATTGGACACCTGTTTGTCCAGGAGAGCTATATCCCTAACCCTTCTTTTGAGCTCATCTTGCCTCTTCCTTTGCCTCCACCCAGCACTGGATACAGGGGGGGCAAAACTACCAATATCTACATATGTTGCCCTCTCGCCTTAGTTGCTTTTATGGTAGGCTCAAGTAGCCCCTCTCTTCCTGCATCACTGCTTTATGGAGTTGCACACCATCAAACCTTAAAGACCTAGACAGTGGATGTCGTAGGTAGCGGGCGGCTGCATATCTCTTTGGCAGCATACTTCATCTTGCATAGATGGATAGAGGATTGGGGCTGCTGCTGTCTGCATCCAGCCCCAGCAAGCTAGGACAGCAAGGCCATCATTTTGTATCTACACAGTTCTGCCCTCTTGCTCCTGGCCTGATATTTGTCTCCTTAAGTATATACCTTAATTTACCAAGATGGAATCTGGTGTTGATGTATAGGTAGGTGCTTGCTTCTTAGCTAATGTAGGCCACCCTAGTTCGTTTCTCCGTAAGCAAGGATCTATATCGGATGCCCTGTAGGGTACTTTTGACTTGTATGCTGTTGATTTTTGTAGACACCCCCCTTTCCTTGTCGCAGGTTGACTGAGTGTTGAAGCGTACGAGAAATCTCCTAGATGCTACTAGGCTACCTCAGTAAGGTACTTATGAATATGTCTGCACCCGAATATACCTGCATCCGCCTCTTGCTAGTACCCGGCGGCATGGAACTTCAGAAGTGATCAACATGAAAGCCAACAACTAAGGATCCAGCGATGGTGGAATAGGGACGGCGGACTATCATCTCCATCAACCTTCAGACGCAGTACGTTGCTTGCTCAGGAGTACATCAAAGCCTAGAAGTTGGGAGAGCGAGGAAGATGACGTCATCTTTTCTTCTAAAACACTGCTCATTGATATATTGAGAAGAAACGGTGTCCGATCTGCCTGCCGGTAGCCGTTAGTACCTATGATTCGGGCAGAAATCCGGGGGGCTAACACATTTCCCAACCACCAGGTAACTTTGCCTCAGAGAGTAAGGTAGTACCCGACCGGCCTACGACCTGCAGGGCTCATCCTCTGACTGCGATATATGCCTGCAGAGAAGATACCGTAGCTCTCCATATCCGGGCAGTTCTCGTATAATTTTAATTATGCGGCGCGATAGCGATCCAAGTGCCCGCAGGTGTCTATTCGGGCGCCGCCTAAATGGACTAGCGTTGCGGGGCAGAGCTGCCACTTGGCACAGGGCGATAATCCGTACTTCCTAACTTGGGCACGTCTGCCCCAGATTGCTGAGGCGGGCCGAGCTTGGGCCTGTATCTCGCATAAAACGGTCACACGAGTGGGGTAGTGCCCCTGCCTCGAATTATGGCACTCAAGGGGTCCTCCCCGGCGCTAGACCAGCGTTGTTTTCGTGTGGATTGAGCCGCACGACGTCGTTGGGTTCCGAGGGCTCGCCGTTGGACCCGTTGGACATCCCTTGATATATTCATCAGCTTCCGAAACGCGATGGCCTGCTCCTGCCGTTTAGTTCTGCTCCCCGCCGCCTCTTTTGCCGGCTCCTTTTGCTAGCCCGGCTACCGTCTCCTGCGTCAGGTCCGCGTGCATCTATCTACAGCCACCTCCCTACCTATTTAGGTACGTACGGCAGACACGACGGACTTCTGACCCCCGACCTGGTAGCGGGACTGCCACGCCTCGGTAGACCAGGCCGTGAAGGCGTGCCCGCCCGCCCGATAGGCCCGGCAGCATCAACGCCACGACCGGCGGCCACCTGCAAGCCATGAATCGGTTGTTGGCATCCTGACGAGCGAGGCATACCAACCGCTATGGCGCCGCCCTGGACAGGCCGTCCTGCGCCTGCGGCTGTGTCTCACACCCCTACCGGAGGCCTGAATGCGCCCCCAAGCAACGCCGCCGCCAGCCGCTTCCGCATGCCTCAGCTCCCTTCGTTAGACAACCCTAATGCCCAGATCGATTCTGGCTCTTCCGACTCGGAGGCTACCCCCCGCCCACCTCAGCGACCTCGACATGGCCGTTCCATGAGCCACCCATTCCCCTCTCTGTTCTCGGCCCGGAAAAAGAAGAAGCAGCAGCAGCAGCAGCAGCAGCAACGTGGCAGTGCTTTGGCCCGCGGCGAATCCGACTCTACGGACGATGGCGACCCCTTGCAGCGGAACGGGCCGGCGGCACTGCAAAAACCCCCCGGTCAGGTCGCCAAGGACTTCGCCACGGGAACGTGTATAACGTGCGGGTCGCTGGTTCGGTGGCCGAGAGGGCTCAAAGTCTTCAAGTGCGCCATCTGCCTGACCATCAACGATCTCCAGCCGGCTGGCTCCGAGTCCGTCAGAGCGGGCGACCGCTCACAACCCGGCAGACCGAAAGACCGGGACGCCGGCTTGTCCGCTGCCCCTGTTCCGGCTCCGGCCAATGTCAGCGGGCCGTCACATACCGGGATGTCACAGGATTATATGCAAAACGAATTGGGATCACTCCGGAGATTAGTATCGGCGTCTGACAGAGCACATGCAGTGAAAGCTGCCATGTCGTTGGAGCGGACAAGATCTCTCGTCCGGCACTGTCTGCGGACCTTCCTGAGTGCAACCCCGGCCGGGCCCACTGCGACAGCCGATATCGCTCAGGACCAATGCCGGCGAAGGCAGCCCTCCGTGACAGCGGTCACCGAGATCGACGGAGCGGGTCAGGGCGGGCTCTCCCAGGACCTGGGTCCGCTTTTGGACAGATCTCAACGCCTTCCTTACCGCATACCCGAACGGCTCCGAGGAGAGGGAGATACGCCGCAACCAGGGCGTCGTCCCAGTCCTCTTCGCTCTGCCAGTAGCGTAACGCGTTCCTACTCGACCTCATTCCCGGAAGAGCGTCCTGCCCTAGAAGACCTGCAATTGCGGAGCCGTCCGATTATGGGATCACCTAGACCTCCTAGTCCCGATCCTCACGCGAAGAGGATCTTCAAACCCCTAGAAGAGTACATCGTCGGCTGTTTCTCCTCGGTAGACTGTCTCGACAGCTCGTTCACGCTGCACCACCGGTCCAAGCCTAGCGCTCGCGCGGTTAGCGAACAGGTCAGGCGGCGCGACCGCGACTCCCACAAAGGCTCGCTTCACGAATTACCTTCTGTTGCCGACCTGGACCCCAAGCTCCTCCTTCTGGGCGATTTCGCAGAGAATGGCGCGTGGTGGTCCGGTGGGCAGGACAGCATGCGCTCGGCTCGGACGAGGTCCAACAGTGCCGACGGGGGCCATGCGGCCGGGACAGCCAGTGTTACAGCGCTCCGCATCGACTGGCTAAGTCTGGACGAGTGGTATACAACGGTGATCAATGCCGGGGAGACGTGGATGGCTATCTATGAAGATGGTTTGCGGAGCGGGTCTTGGACGTCTCGGTCGGAGACGGAGCTGGAACAGATCGAGGCTCAGATCTTGCAGGCCCAAGATCACACGCAGAGGGTGCTTCTGAAAGCCACCGAAACGTTACTCAAGCGGCCAGGCCGTCCCGTCACCAGTGTCGGCGACCTGCGCTTCCTGCTGATGATCTTGTCGAATCCGCTCTTGCGTGCCTCCTGCAAAACGTTTTCTGGCAGTCTCCAGCGCCGCGAAAAGGCTGCGTCCTCGTTGGGAGCCCAAGAAGAGGCCGGCGGTGTTGGTGGCTCCGGACCTGCCTCTGGCCGACACTCGGGTATTATCAAGCGCATTCTGGGCCTGATTTCCAATTCGCCGACGGAGTGCCAGAACCAGCTGATGATCTTCTTTTCACGGTATTCCACGCCGCGGCTTGTCGAAGCCAAAGATCTCGTTAGCGGATTCCTTGCGTACCGACTGATTCGCCAGAACGAAAAGAAGCAGGCGGCTAGGGTGGACGTCACAGCCGGTCTGATCCCCACTGTGTCCGCTGGCCGTTCTGTGGCCACTCTTCATGCAGCCCTTGGCCAGGCTCCTGGTTCGGCTCCAGGTTCGTCTAGGAAGGCCAAGGAGAGCCCGAAGAAGGTTCTCTATCATGAAGACTGGCAGATCAAGGCTGCGGCACGGGTCTTGGCTCTCTTCTTTGCGGCCAATAATCTGGGCCATTCTCACGTCTCCCATGGTGATGATCATGCCGACAAGGAGCGCGCAGGGGCGAAAGGCCGCGTCTTGCCAACATCGGATTTCTACGTGACGTTGCTTGACGCCTCCGACCTCATCGCCGATTTCGAGGGATGGGAGAAGAAGAGGGGACGGTTCTCCTTCTGCCAGTACCCCTTCCTGCTGAGCATCTGGGCCAAGATCCAGATTTTAGAGCACGACGCGCGGCGTCAGATGGAGAGCAAGGCGCGGGACGCCTTCTTCGACAGCATAATGACCCATCGGACTGTTGAACAATACCTCGTCCTCAACGTCCGGCGGGACTGTCTTGTTGAAGATAGCCTCAGGGCCGTGAGCGAGGTTGTGGGAAGCAGCGGAGAGGAGGTCAAGAAGGGACTACGCATCGTCTTCAAGGGAGAAGAAGGCATCGATGCCGGGGGGCTGCGGAAGGAGTGGTTTCTTCTGCTCGTGAGAGAGCTATTCAATCCTGACCACGGTAAGTCTATGTGCCCGCGATACGCAGCGCTAGCCTTGAATACACGTACGCTTTCTCATCGTGGCTAATGCAACGACCTAGGGATGTTTGTCTATGACGATGACTCGCAGTACTGCTACTTCAACCCCAACGCATTCGAGACGTCCGACCAGTTCTTTTTGGTCGGAGTGGTGCTCGGACTCGCCATCTACAACTCCACCATACTTGACGTCGCCCTGCCCCCATTTGCTTTCCGCAAGCTGCTCGTTTCGGCGCCGCCCCCCACTGCCGGACCACTGGGGGTCCCCCGGCCCGTCATAAATTACACCTTGGCCGATCTGGCAGAGTATCGCCCGCGGCTGGCCAAGGGGCTTCGGCAACTTTTGGATTACGACGGGGATGTAGAGACTTCGTTCGCGCTAGACTTCACGCTAGACGTGGACAAGTACGGCTCGATTGAACAGGTGGCGCTGTGCCCTGGCGGCGAAAGGCGGCTGGTGACAAACTCCAACCGAAAGGAGTATGTCGATCTGTACGTCCGATACCTGCTTGACACGGCGGTTGCGCGCCAGTTTGAGCCGTTCAAGCGTGGCTTCTTCACGGTGTGTGGCGGTAACGCGCTGTCGCTTTTCCGGCCGGAGGAGATCGAGCTCCTCGTCCGCGGCTCGGATGATCCCCTTGATGTGGCCTCGTTGCGGCTGGTGGCCAGCTACGACGGCTGGGAGAGCCGCAACCCGGGCCAGGGCGAAGCCACGGTGAAATGGTTCTGGCAGACCTTCGAGGAGGCCTCGCCGGCGGCACAGCGGAAGCTGTTGATCTTCATCACAGGAAGCGACCGGATACCGGCCATGGGGGCAGCTTCCCTGTCCATCCGTTTGATCTGCCTCGGCGATGACACCGGGAGGTACCCGACGGCGAGGACCTGCTTCAACGCCCTGACGCTCTACCGCTACAAATCCAAGAAGAGACTGGAGCTAATGCTCTGGGGTGCAGTGAATGAAAGCGAAGGGTTTGGACTGAAATAACTACGTCTACGATTGTTTTTAGGAAAGAAGGAAGCTCAAATGAGTAGGCTGGCATGTGTGCAAATGAGGCTGAAACTGGCTGGAGCTTTTCAGCAAGTGTTATTTCACAAGCACCGGAGGAGTCAATGAGCACGGACTTGGGTGGAGCGACGTTCGAGAATGAGCAGAAACACGGAACTGAAGAATGCGGATTGCTGGGCGTCCAGTCCTCGGACGGCCCTTCTCCTCGATGACTATAGCGTATCACGACAATCCCTCCAGAACTTAAAGCTTTAAAGGCATCGTAATACATTGCATATTAACCGACCGCCGCCACCGAGCATTGGCTGATAGAAACGCATATACGTGTACACAATGACTCGGAGAGCATGAAAACGACTAGTAGCGCCTGTCTGACCTTTAGCTGACCTGTTTTACGGCTGCCGCCTCGTTTTGCGCCTGGGCCATGAGGGCGATCTCCCTCCTCTTCGTTTCTAGGAATTTGCGCATAACCTCGCGGTCTACCTGTGCCCTCTCTTCCCGCTCTTCGATGTCCCGTATCTCGGCCTCTTCGGCAGGCGTGGGCGCAATGGGTGAAGCGCCAGTCTTGCTGACGAATTCATTCAGGATCGCCTCCGAATTCTGGCCTTTCATATCGATGGTGACAACTCTCTCGCCCTCGGCGGGCTCTGGCGCCTTCGACTGCCCTAGCGAGGACGAGCTGGGCTGCATCTGTGGCGTGATGGGGGAGGCCTCCACTGCTAGCTGGCGGAGATAGATGGTCATGACGGCGGGTCCGGCCTGGTCGGTGGTTCTGTTCACGATCATGGGGATCGCGGGGTTCCAGTACTTAAGTCGTGGGAGGTACTGGCGCCAGAATTTCCTAATGCAGTGAAGTCGACTCTAGTCAGAACGTGCTCGGGGGTCACTTGCTAGAGTGCCCGGTCAATAAGGACGAACCGTGGCCCATAGTGTCCCTCATTCCACCTCTTCGCAAACTCCAGGTGTATCCTCGTTATCTCGGGGGGGAGGACGGCGGCCCCGGGGCCATGTCGTAGGTCGAGAAGCTGCGCGCTAGGTCAGAAGCGAGTCCGAACAGAGATTGTCTTGTTGGGGGTTTAGAAGTCGAGCTTTTAGAGTTACCTGCTGCACCGGGGGAGTTAACATCGCGGGCCTCTTCCAAATGCTTTAGCAATGGGACTCGGTAGCTTACAGCTCTCAACTTATTCATCCGCCGTAGGAGGCCCACCATCTTGCCCTTGCAGCCTGTCTCGGTACCTTATTCTGGCCCTTGTCGTAACTGTGCTCAGAAGGATAAGAGGCTTGATTTCGATGGGGGTATGTATTTCGTTGTACGTCAATCGACGGGTGATGTCGACCAAGGATCGATGGTTTAACACGCTGAAAATTGATCGCGAGATCGACCCGGCCAATTGAAGTGGATCCACACCGCCCGCCCTCGCACGACGGGCCACTTACAGGGGCGCATTTTGCTCGGTTCCGAGCGGATGGCAAAATCGGCCCATACCTTTTTTTCTGTCAACCTGCTCCCAGCTTCCCCTGCGGAATCACCATTTTCTTTCCCGATCGCAAACGCAGTTGCTGAACGGAGTAGGGCAATTCGGTTTACCTTTGCTGCTATCTATACGCTGTAAGGCAATGCGCCCTAGCGGGACATCTCTGCCCCGTTTGCTGAAGAGTATTCGAGCCATCGAAAGCTGTGGCACTCACTCTGCAGCTCTGCCTCTCTCCCTGCCCCCCCCTCTCCTTGGTTCTTCCACGGCAGGAACCTCGTCTCCCACTGGAGCACTCAGATGGGTACCTCTACCTCTCGCACGGCCGCGCAAGAAGCGCCCTGTCGGGCCACCTCAGAATCGCTTCGCGACGACCGAATCTCACGGCGCAGATGAGGGAACCCGACCGCATGCGCCTATCAGCGAATTACCGGCCAGGACGCTCCCGCTCCAGTGCCCCGGGTGCGGCGCCTTCTCGCAGACCCTGAATCCTAGTCAGCCGGGGTTCTACGACCTCTCGAGAAGCTCAATGAGAAAATACTTCGGGCAGCAAGAAGAGACAAGGGGGATCCGGGCGGACGACCAGGTGGTGCAAGACGCCCTGCGGCACGTGGGCCGCGTTAAGCTTGATCAGCTTGGCGTAGATTTAGAGGGGCTGTGGCCCGCACACGGCTGGCAGAATGCTAAGATGACAAACAACACTGGAGGTAGGAAAAAGCTCTACGGAAGTAGTGTTGCAATCATGTGGACTGACTTATGTATAGAAGAGCCTGTAGATGGCCCGCCCCTTTGTGTTCGATGTCATGACCTTGTGCATCATAGTAGAGGCTCTTCGATCTACCACCCGAGCGTCGATTCGATACGCGAGACGATCGCGGAGTCTCCCCACAAATACAACCACATATACCACGTCATCGACGCCGCCGACTTTCCCATGTCGCTCCTCCCTCGCATTCACGACCTCCTCCACCTCGGGCCTCTGCGCTCACGGAATCGCCGGGCTAGGCGGGAGAGGTTCTACCGCGATCGCCAGACGGAGATGAGTTTTATCATCACGAGGGCCGACCTGCTCGCGCCCCGCAAGGAGCAAGTCGACAAGCTCATGCCTTGGATAAGGACCACGTTGCGAGAGGCCCTCCCGAGGACGGCGAAGAACGCGAGACTGGGAAATATCCGGTGCGTGAGCGCGAAGAGGGGTTGGTGGACCAAAGAGCTGAAGGAAGAGATATGGAAGCACGGAGGCGCAACCTGGATGGTCGGGAAGGCCAACGTCGGAAAGAGCTATCTCTTCCAGCACGTTTTCCCAAAGGGTCGGATGAACTGGGTGGCGTCCCGTGAGAGCGCCGAGCGCCGAGAGCAGCCGCGGGAGGCGGACAATGAACATGCGTGGCCTGTCCCACTGGAACTGGAAGAAAGTATCGACGCCGAGGCAGAAGAGGATTGGGGCCAAGACCAGGATAACGGTGAGCTGCTACCACCAGCGCCGCCCGAGACGGATTACCCACCTATGCCGGTCGTTTCTGCGTTACCAGGGACGACTGCCTCCCCCATCCGTGTGCCGTTCGGCAATGGTAGGGGCGAGCTCATTGACCTACCGGGCCTCCTGCGGAGCAACTTGATTGATCACGTTGACGCGCCGTATCGGGATTCCCTCGTCATGAAGGCCCGCATCCAACCCGAGCAGACGGTCCTGAAGGGGCCCTGGCACTCGCTGCTGCTGGGTGGGCTCATCCGCATCACGCCGCGGACGCCGGATCTCGTCTTCCTTGCGTATAATTTCACGCCGCTCAAAGAGCACCGCACGCTGACGGACAAGGCTGTTGGGATTCAGGAGCAGACAGGCGAGCTCAAAGTGGAGAACATCGCTGTTCCGGGCACGGGGAAAGATACAAAACTGGCCGGTTCGTTCGCGTTGAAGTACGACGTGACCAAGGAACGGGCGGGGCCGATCACGAGGCGCGACGCGGCGAACATCAAGCTCGAGCGCTTGCCATACCGCGTGGTGGCTGTGGACATCCTCATCGAGGGCTGCGGATGGGTCGAGATCGTGGCTCAAGTCCGAACAAAGGACCTGTTCAACGAGGGAGAGACCGACGCGGATACGCGGATCTTGCAGATTCTGAGCCCATCGGCGTTGGCCTCGGGGTCAGGAACCGGGGCGTGGCACACTGGTACCGGCAGTGGCGGCACACTGGGGCCGAACTGGCCTGTCGTTGATGTCTACAGCCCCGGCGGCCATTTCATTGCGTCTCGCCGACCGTTGAATGCGTGGCTGATGTGCCGGCCGAAGAGGCCGTCGGCACCGAGGATGCGCCCTAGAAGGAGCATGAAAGGCGCCAAAAAGAGGGTTAAGGCGATGGCTAAGATTGCACGGGCGGCAGCGTGACGGCGTCCCGGCTATGATCGACTAGTAAGGCGTGTTTTAAATGTGCTCTTGTAAAAGTATTTTCGTAGGAAACTACATGTATCCGAGGTGCCGAGGTAGCACAGATCATGACAGCCGGGCTCTCAATGGGGCCCATTTCCCTTTCTCTCTAATTCGAAATAGCCCGCAGGTAGCCGATGGCAGCGGCGGCCTTGGCCCTTAATTCAGCGCTGAGAGTTAGGCGGGCGGGCGGTGCCGGCAGGCAACAGGCGCTAGCGAATAGCGCAGCTGCCAGCGACCACCTGTCGCCTTGAACCCACAACCAACCACGTCATCACCGGATTGACCAACAAAGGCCGTGTCTAGGTGGCTATCGAGCAACTGGCAACCTGCAGCTTTATTGCGGCGTTGTTTGTTTTCGTCTCCGCGAGATTATTGTTGTACACCGCCGCCTCTTCTACTACAGACAGTCCCACCTACCTTACCCATCAGGCAGACGCGGTCTGGAACCCTAAAATAGGTCCCGGCTCGCTTTCGCGTATCATCGAGCCTCGTCCTCTCTGCCGTTCCTCTGTCGTCCTTTCTGCTTCCCTCTCTGCTTCCCTCCTCTCTCTGCGCCTTTTCGATGCTCTCCTCCCGTACTCGACCTGCCGGCCGCAGTTAGCCGCAGCGTCTCATTTTACCGTACGGGCACGCTGCAGACTCTCCGTCTCCAGCATATAGAAAATAAGTAGAGGTAGGAAGCGAAACGGGCGCTTCTGCCCCGGCCATTACTGGTGACATTCTCCTAGCCGGTCTTTAAAATCTAGTCTTTTGAAGCGGGTTCCTGTCGAGCTGGGCTTCTCTAACTCTTATACCAGAACTGTCACCCCCTCCGTCTCCTATGTCTCGCCGCGGCCCACACACGTACGGGCCGCAGTGTCGGCTCGCCCCGGTCCCGCAGCCTCAGCAGGACGGCTGGCTGGAGGGCATCCCCCCGATCGGCGCCCAGTTCTTCTATTCCTCGCCGATCCCCATCGACGACCCCCTCACGGCAGCCACCGTCATAGGCGCCGCTGACAACAAAGCCACCAAACACCCGCTTCGGCCCTTCTCCCAGGGAGACAACAATGCTCTGGAGAAGGCCTGGCTCGGCTTCGCCTCGTGCGACGCTCGGAGGAATCATGCCAGCGCCCAGCGGGGCCGCAGCCCAAGCTCGTCTCTGGCGAAGGCTAATGCGGAGAGGCTCACCGCTATCGTGAACAAGCTGGCGGCGTGCCACAGAGAGAAGCACGCCCGAGAGTCTCAGGCCCAGGTCCAGGAGGCCGCCGCTGTAGTCGCCGATGTCCCGCTGGAGTCGGGCGTGGTTGCCTGCTGCGTAGAGCTCCCGCTAGATGCCTCGAACGAGTTGCGAAAAGCCTTCTGCGAGCTGACGAGAAAGCGACTGCCAGCCCTGGACCAGGACAGGGTCGTCCAGGAGGTTATGGCGCTCCTGAGGCGTAGAGGCTCCAGCGCGGCTCCGGGTAACCGCCATAAATCGTCGAGCGTGTCTACGGTCGGCTCTCGGAGAGACCCCTTCGTCAGGTTTAGCCCAACGACCGACTCGCCGCCGGCCCGCGAAAAGTTCCCTGTCGAAGACAAGGATAAGAGCCGAGATGTCCGCCTGGAAGCCCGCCCGGATACTCGCCCATCCACAGAGCCGCCTCGAGACGGACGCCACTCTCCTGCCTTCGAGGAGCTGAGGTCGCCTCCGTCCTCGTTACCTGCCACTGGACTCCCCATCCCTCCGAGGCCGCCCGCCCTCGACGATGGCATCTCGGGCAAACCCTTCTTGCGCGTCGGGACTCCAGACACGCCGCGGAGCTCCAGGGCAGCTTCGCTATCGAGGGCTGACGAGTCCGCATTCGAGATCAAGCCTGCTCCCGCTTCTATTGCTGCCGATGAGCACGCCTTCGAGTCGATGCGGGAGTTGGCACATCGCAACGCCCAGGCGGCTCAAATTCCATCGCCTGTTTTGGCCAAGGTGCCGGCAGAGTCGGTCGACGTGCCCGTGGGTATATCGCGCCTTCACGAAGTCAGCCTGCCCACTCTCCTCATGAAGCCGATCTACTGGTCGCCCGTCAACGACATCGCTATCGTCCACAGAGCAACCTGGTTTTACAAAGACACCATGGAGCCGCTGGACCCCGCCGTGGCGAACCAGCTCGAGGCAGGCTACCGGGAGCTTCGCCCTTGGACCCAGACCTGGGCCGACGAGCTCCGGTGTGCCGTCGAGGTCGGGCCACTCGGCGAGGAGAAGGTATCCCATCCGCTGTGGCCCAAGGACGTGGAGCGGAATGTCATGGTAAAAGAGGACGATGGCGTCCTTGAGCCGCCCATTCCGAGCGACCCCTTCTGCGCCGCCCGCTGTTTCCAGGGCGAAGCCGCCGCCGAAGGGACCCTCGAGCCTGCCCACGGCGGCGAGAACGCCGGCACTGCCGCTACTGTCGCCACCGCCACCGCCGCCGCCACAGCCGCGAGAAGCTACGGCAGCTACCACGTGATCTACAAAGATGGCGCCTCGGCATTTCTTTTGAAGCCGAGCCTGAAGCCGTCGGCCTACTATGGTCGCCGCCCCGTGTCCAAGATTGCTAAGGGCATAGCCGTGGGCATCCCGGTGACCCGGGTCTTCGAGCGCGACGTCTGGGCTCGGATCCACAAGAGCGACAAGGAGACGATCCTCGCGGAGCTCCCGACCGCTCTGGCGGGGGACGACCTCCAAGAAGGCCACGGGATAACCGGATGTCCTGGCTGCAGAGCCGAGAAGGAGCGCAGCCAGGTTACGGACCTCGTCCTCGTTGCCCACGGGGTCGGCCAAAAGCTCGCGGAGCGGGTCGAGAGCTTCCATTTCACGCATGCCATCAACGGGTTCCGCCGCGCCGTCAATATGGAGCTCGGCAACCCCGCGGTGAAGTCGATGCTGCGTGAGGATCACAACGGCATCATGATCCTCCCGCTCAACTGGCGGCACACCCTCTCGTTTGAGGATGGCGGCCCGATCCGGGACGGAGACAGCCGTTCTCCCGCCGAAGGGGGTTACGGCCTCAAGGACATCGAGCCTGACACCATCCCGGCCGTACGCAGCATGATCTCGGACGTCATGTTCGACATCCCCTTCTACATGTCTCACCACAAGCCCAAGATGATCCAGGCCCTGGTCCGGGAGGCCAACCGCCTGTACCGCCTATGGTGCCGCAACAATCCTGGCTTTGCCTCCAAGGGCCGCGTGCACCTGATCGGGCACTCGCTGGGCAGCGCCATGGCCATCGAGGTCCTGTCCAGGCAGCCGACGAGCACGCCGCCCCTGGACCTGGCGAGGCCGCTGCCGGAGACGGGCTTCTTCGAGTTCGACACCCGCAACCTGTTCCTTCTCGGCAGCCCGGCCGCCTTCTTCCTCCTCCTGGAAAGGGGCAAGCTGACGCCGCGGCGGGGGCGGCGGAAGCCGGGCGTGGATAGTGAGGACGCCGTGTCTAAGGAGGTGGTTGGGGAGGCAGGCACGTTTGGGTGCCTGGCCGTGGACAACATCTACAACATCCTGGCCAAGGAGGACCCGATCGCGTACCTGCTCAACGGCACCATCGACCCGGCCTACGCCGCGGGACTGCAGGTGGCCTACGTGCCGAGCACCGCGACCGGATTCCTAGGCTCTGTCGGCCACGCCATGCGCGGACTAGTACCCGGGCTTGGATTCGGCGCCGGCGCGTTGGCGCAACCGCAGGTGAAGCCACCGACGGTGCGGCTGCCGTCGCAGCTGGAGTTGGAGGTGCACGACTTCTCGCGCGAGGAGATCGCGGAGCGCAAGTTCTTCCTGCTCAACGACAACGGCCAGATCGACTACTTCCTCCGGTCGGGCGGCGGCCCGCTGGAAATCCAGTACCTCAACATGCTGAGCGCGCACACAAGCTACTGGACCAACCAAGATCTCATCCGACTGCTCTGCCTGGAGATCGGCCGGCGGCCCGGGCGGGCCAACACGCTGCCGAGCATGCGGGCCGCCAAGGCCATTAAGCGGATGCTACCTCGAGCAGCTCCGTAGGCGAGGTACTTTTTTCATTTTTTTTCTCCCGCGTTCTCTCTCGCATAGCGTTACGACGATTCCCACGACGTACCAGCACAGCCCACACCATTCCATCTACGCGGGCGCCTCGGGCGGTTTATCTGGTCTGCTACGTATAATATTAAGCATCTTTGTAGTATATATGCTTAGCTAAATTCTTCGAGTACATACTGAAGAAGTAACACGCATTAGATTCTGGATGTGCATAGGGGGGGGGGTTGATACATGGATTCATGTACCTCGGGGGAATTTAGAGAATACATTCCGAGCCCATGACGATCTCGCGTTCGCAGCCAGCTCTATAAATAATACTTTTTTTTTCTATTGTGCCTCTCTGTCCTTAGTGATCGTTCGTTCCCGCTATCGCCTCTCAGGCGTCCAGTTCCATCATGCCCGCTTCGGCCTCCTCGTCGTCGTATTCGTCATCGCCATCGCCGTCGCCGTTGCCATTAGCGCCGACGGGCGTGGCCTTAATGCCGCCGCCATTGGGGGCTCCCATCTGCTGTAGCTCCAGGATCTGCTCGTTGTCGGTCTTCTCCTGGTGGCGCTTGAGGTCGGCGAGGCTCCAGGTGCTGATGCCCTCCTGGTCGCGGGCACGGAAGGGCTGGGCCATGTCGCGCAGGAAGCGCTTGGCGTTGCTGACGGCCATGTCGGTGCTGAGGTTGGAGTCGGCGTCGAGCATGGCCTGGTTGATCCACTTGGGCAACTGGGCGCGCTTCTTCTGGAAGCGGCGGTCGGCCAGCACCATGATGCCGTAGTCGTCCTTGCCGCGGAGCACGCGGCCGAGGCACTGGGCGGCGTGGCGCATGGCGTCGAAGGACAGGAAGTCGTTCTCGCGGATGCGGTAGGTCTCGCGTAGGAACTCGAGACGGGCCTTGAGGATACGCGACTCGGTGTACTGGAAGGGCACGCCGACAGACAGCACGGTGCGGCCGTACTGGTGGTCGAAGTCGATGCCCTCAGACACCTTGCCGCGGGCCACACACAGCAGCACGGCGCCGCGGCCGTTGCAGCAGGCGGTGCGGTACGTCTCTAGGGCCAGCGAGGTCTCCTGGGCGTCGGGGGTTTCGACTAGGATCAGCTTGTACTTCCACACCTCGTCCAGGACGCCCATGCCCTGCCACATGCTGATGATGGACTCCATGTACAGGTACGAGGGGAAGAAGACGACCATGCCGTCGGGCGTGATCCGGGCGAACTCGGTCAGCAGGTTGCCGTAGTTGCGCACCACGCTAGGCTCGTTGCGCACCTGAAAGCTGGTCGACATGGACGCCTGGTCGCTGCCGCGCGTGACGATCATGGGCAGGAAGGAGCGGCGCGCCAGCGTCATGCTGTACGACTCCTGCACGACGGTGGAGAAGCCGAGCATCTTGGGGTACATCTCCAGCGGCGAAATGGTGCCCGAGGTGATGATTACGGAACTAAAGCGCTCGAAAACGGGCTTGATGGCGATGGCGGCGTCCAGACAGGTAAAGTGCAGCACCGGGTTGGGCACCTCGGCCGTGTCCGACTCGAACGGCTCCAGGATCAGCAGGAAGCCCTTGTCGTACGTGGCCACCAGCGTCGCGAACGTGGCCACCTCCTGGAGCGGTTGGTAGTCCTCGATGTTGGTTAGCTCCAGCGTGCGCACCAGCGATGTCAGCCGCTCTGCGCAGAACCGCAGCGGCTTCTTCTCGATAAATGTGTACTCCTTGAGGTGCGTCAGGAACGACGGCGGCGTCTCCGAGATCACCTGCCGCACCTTCATCCGCGTCTTGAGGTACTCGACGAACCGCTTGAGGAAGGCGACGAAGTGCTCGGCCCGCCGGATATTGCCCGGCACGGCTTCCTTGAGGAGGTCCTCGGGCAAGGCTGCGGGAGTGGGTGCGTCTCCTGTCAGTGGACTGGAGCGAGCACTCGTGGTAGTTGGGGGGGGACTCACTGGGATTAGACATGAAGGCATCCTCCTGGCGGGCTTCGTCGGCCTCCCGCAAGCCCTCGACCAGCTTCTGGTACTCATTCTCCAGCTGTTGCTGGTCGGTCTCTCGCATCTCGTTGATCCTCCGCTCCAGGTTCTGGGCGCCCCTGGTAGCCCGTCGCAGCGAGTCCTCGGTGATGTCCGTGCTGAGCGACTCGATGCAGACGTTGTCGATGTTGTGAGCCTCGTCGAATACGACGATGCAGTCCTTAGACAGCTCGCGCGAGACGCGCTCGGCGATCTTGGGGTCCAACAGGTAGTGGTACGAGTAAATGATGACGTTGCAGAATTGCATCTGGGGCTTCGCGTCAACCAAAGCCTCCCTTCCAATCCAAACTGAGATGTAGGGCGTAACAACGCACCATCCTTCGCGAGGTGAAGTAGGGGCACTGCTTGCGCTCCTCGCCGTAGCGGAGCAGCCCGTCCAGGGTCCAGACGCCGTTTGGGATCAGGTTGTGGGGCTCGAGGAGATCTAGGTTCTGCAGCGCGGGAAGGGTTTAGTCTATGGGCTCCCTCGGGGTAGAAAGACGCGGAAGGGGAGACGCAGAAAGGAAGACGCGGGAAAGGAGAACGAGATAGGAAGAGAGCCACGCACATCGTGATAGACGCAGACCTCCACGTTCTCTCCCCGCTCCTTCTTCTCCCTGACGAAGCCGGCCGTCAGGCTCCGACAGCGCGCGTCGACCACGCTACCGCTCTTCTCCCGCTTGACAGACGGGTGGAGACACAAGTTCTTGCGGCTTGTCAGACCCAAGCCTCGGAACTCCTCCTCGTAGCCCAGCTGCTCCGCCCGGTACTTCATGAGCGCTTTCAGCTCCGCGAGCGCTTTCTCGATCTCGGACATCGTACCTGGTGATCATGCGGGGTCAGCGCGGACCCGTCGGTCCTATGCGTGAGGCAGAGTCTACCTACGAGAGCAGTATATCAACTTGCGGTGCTCGGGGTAGTACTGCTGGTAGGCCACGATGAGAGAGAGCAGCGAGACTGTCTTGCCCGTGCCTGAAGGCATCTCCAAGACGCAGTGACCATTGGCATCGAGCGTTTCTATGGCCACTGGAATTAGCAAGGCTGCGCCAATCTCGGAATCCAGTTAGGTGATCCCGGTTAGTCTAGATTGGTGGTATCCTGGAGAGGTGACTACCGGTACGGACAGACGTACGCCCTCACGTAGGCACTTACTTTTCAAATCGCACATGTAGCTGCAGAGTGCAGGTGACAGACACTTGGTTAATTTCGCAGACCATTCACCCAAAGACATTCCGCCACAGTAGACTTACGCATATTGCTCTGTGGAGAGTGAGGTTAGCACGGGGACGGGGCCACCAACAAGACAGCCGATCCCAGTCGGAACCCAGGGCGGAGGCCGTACCTGGATAGATCCGCGGGTACGGAAACAAAACCGGGAGATCGCTATATAACGAGACGGGGGGAGGCGAGAGCGTGTCAGCAGGTATGGCGGCCACATCTCCAGACTACCTGAGCAGGCACTCACTCGATATTGAACTTCATGGTGAAAGGGTGGCGGTGGGCCGTGCAGAAGCACTCAGCTCTAGCGGGAGATGCGGACGGGAGAAAGAGCGCAAAAGGGGAAGACGGCTCTCCATGCGCTGAGAGGAGTACCAGAGCGACTGAAATGGGGTAAAAGGTGAGTAGGAAGTTGAGAAGTCGAAAAGGAAGCCAAAAAAGATGTCGAGAAGCAGAGGCAGATGGACGAATTCCGCATCATGTGCATTCAGGTGTGGCTTGAGCGCAGGCACCAGCGCGGTGCGCCACAACTGGAGGTGCGGGAGTCGCCTGTAAGGATCCACTGCAGGTGGGCACACACACCCGTAACTCCAGCAGGAGAGCTTCAGCACTGGGTGCGGCGGGGCAGGCGATCTCCAAGCTTCCAATCCTACCAAACCAACGGAGCTTCCTTCATCGTTCATTTCCTACCTATCTTACTGCCGCTACGATTTCCCATCTTCTTCCGGACGGTCTTCCAGAATAAAGACTAACTGCCTGTAGCGTAAGTCCATCGACACAATGCAGCGGCACGACGCTCCTCGACGACAGAAGATACTGGCAGCTATCCTCGAGTACCTAGCATCCTACACCCCGGCACCCTGGCCCTGGCTTGAGCGGGGATGGCCTGCGCTAGGGCGCTACGCTTCTGCAGCTCTGTCCCTTGCCCCCTCACTACTACTCCCCCGATCTCTTTTCCGCCGCTCGCATTCGCCGAGGAGGACGTTTGCTGTTGGTGACGGCGCCGACTAGCTGCAGGAGTGCATGACGGCACCGTGGGAATCAATGCCATTCCCGTCGTTCTTCGCCCCCCCTCCTGCCAATTGCCATGGCCATGGCCACACGCTTTTTGCCCACGGAATCCCGTCTGCTACAGTCTCTTTCCAGTCTCTTTGAACTAACTCCAGCCTCCGTGTCTCCAGCTTTCTTCCGTCTCCTTTCCGCCTGTCCTTTTTTTGTCTGTCTCTTTCGCTCGGATTATCTGCGTGTCTGAAACAGCGCACCCGGCATAGCCTCGTCTTCTTTCTCGTCCTCACGCAAGAGAGAGGCCATATTTGTGTCAGGCCGTTCCACCCACATCCTGGCCGGGTGGCGGCCGCGACAGCCAGTGGTGGGACAGCGGCGGCCGCCATTGGCAGAACGCGACAGGGCAGCCCCGGCGTTCTCCTCGCTCAGTCAATCTGCATCCCGCAAGAAACGGCGCCAAAATGGCAATTAGCGCCTGCTATTCGCCTCGGGGCTGCAGCGGCCTGCAAGAGGACACTAGCGCCATGCAAGAGCTACTCTATGGGAGAATGGGGGGGTGCGCCTTTCTCTTCTACAGAGGCCTTATCAGTCTGTCCCCTCAACACCGTCATGAGAACGCGAGCCGCTGTTTAAAGCCTGCCCGCTGCCCGGCTGCCGTCCTGTTTCTCGTCTTGTTTCTCTTCCTGTCCTTCGTCCTCGTCTTTCGTCCCCTCTCTTCTTCCCTCCTTTCTCCTCGCCTCGTTTTGTGGTGTCGCACCTACCTAATTGCCATATCCTGCCTCCCAGGTCAGCCGACAGAGGGTCGACGACGACGACTAAGACCACCAACCGCCCGTTGCGCTTGCTGGCTCGCGCACGCTACCATTCTACCATTGGAGGAGGGGCTTCGATCGCCATTTCGCGTGCGACGACGCACGCCACCCGACCTGCCTTCCGCTTCACATCCCCAGCCCGACCCCTCCTGTTCCCTGTCTTTTTCTTCCCTCGACATTTCTGCCTCCTCTTGCTGCCTCTTCTCCTCTCTCCCCTTCGCGCCTCCGTCCCGCCCTCTCTCCGGTCTCGCCGCGTCAGCGAACTGGCCGCCGCCGCCGCCCAGCTCGAGACGGCTGGATGCTCTGGTAGCTACTTGCCTACTCACCGAGCTTAGCAGCGGCCGCTGTAACTCGCCGCCCTCTTCTTATCTTGCCCCACGCCTTGTCTTACCATCCTTCTGGGATCAGGGATGTGCAATAAGGCGAACTATCCTTCATCCTACCAGCAGGCCGACGCGTCAAGTATGCATCCTACCTCAATGCTCTGCCGCTCTTCCGTATAGCTGCCTCAGAGCACGTGCTGCGGTGGCTTATTACAGCCAGCAACTCCCACATATACTGCCGTAAACCGCCGTTCTGACACTGCAACTCGCCACTAGTTCCTTGCGGCTAAGTGCCTGCCCTGTATATCGCGCTGAGCTAGCTAGAAACCTACTCGTGCCTCGACGCCTGGTAGCAACCGTTAGCTCGCGTGTGCCGATCAAGGGAACACTAAAGCAAATTTACTCTCCCTTCTCGCCATGGCCACCATTACTCTACCCCGGCCGGTGCCTGCCCACCGCGCTTCGTCGGGCCTTGCTTCGTTGAGCTCAACTATCACGCTCGACCCTCTCGAGGCTCAAGCGGCCCAGTGCCCAACCCCGGTACCCAATAAGCACATCCCTGTGTGCCCGCTCGGCCCCGCCCCCCAGGACGAGCCGCACACGCCGCCACCGTCGCCGGGGAAAGACGACGGCGGCACGCAGCAGTCGCTCCTGTTCCCGCCGGACGATTTCCGCCGGCTCGAGAACGGCCCGCTGTCGCTGTACGAGATCGATGCCGGCGACGTGGCTGCCGCCCTAGACTACATCTCGCGCCAGCCACTGCCAGACCCCGCCCAGGTCTTCCCCTGGTTCCACGGCCTACACCCCAGCAATTACATCCAGCAGGCTTTCTTCGTGCAGAGGAGGCGCGGCCTGAGGAAGACGCCGTGCTGTCTGCGGGGCATCGCCGTCGTCAAGGCGGACGGTGACCTCGCCACGTCCCGGCTCAAGGGCGCCATCGCCCCCAGCGAGTTCATGCACTCGGGCATCACGGCCTCCTTCCTCGAGGTTGACCCCAAGGAAGGCTTCTCGGTGAGGAACTTCCAGATCCAGGCGGCCAAGGCAGCTATGACATCGGACATCATCGTCTACGGCGACGACGACATCGCTGTGCGCAAGCTGGGCTGGGACATCGCCGCAGCCCAGCGCCAGTGGAAAGAGAGACACGAGCTGGAGGAGCAGCCCTTGCCCGTGTACAACACCTTCGTCTGCACCAGCTCCTTCCGCGTATTCGAGGAGGCCTACCCCGAGCTGGTGGCCGTGGACTCGACCGGCCGCCTCACCGGCAAGGTCGTCGACTTCTTCCACCAGGAGAGGAAGGAGATGTACGTCATGACTGAGGCGTCCGAGATCTCGCACAACGTGTGGCTGGGCCCCACGCCGGATCCAAGTACGGGAGAGGAGCGCCGCTACGACATCTTGATCGAGTGCAGCGACATGGGCACGCTAAACCCGGACGCCCTGAGGGCGATTGCTGAGAACCCGGGGGAGGCGATAAACAACCCCTACTTTGACTTCCCGTCCTCGGGCAGTATCTCGCCGCCTACTTGGTCTCACAAGGAAGCCGACGGGATCCTCGACACCTGCAAGTGGGTCTACCGTCTCGCTCGCGGCCTCGGGGCTTCCTCGAGTACGCCGACCCCGAGGGCCGACACCAAGGCCGGTGCCGACGCCGGTGCTGACACCGACGCCGAGACTGACGGAGACGGAGACACGAACATGTCTGAGACTCCCGATGCCGTCGCCCCCGCCGAAGCCGCGTCTCGCAAGATCCTCATCCACTGCGCCGACGGATATACCGAGTCCACCATGCTGGCCATCGCCTACTTCAGTTACAGCACAGGGCGCACAGTTCCCGACGCCTGGCTGCACCTTCACACGACCATGAAACGCAATTTCTTCGCCTATCCCACTGACGTAGCGCTGCTGACCGCCCTCGGGCCGCGCTTGCTATCTGAATCGCCGCAGTGTCCCAGCAAAGACCTCGGAGCGATCACTACGCTGGTGCGGAACGAGCCGAAGTGGTACCCGGCCCTCGACGGCTCGTTCCCCAGCCGCATCTTGGACTACATGTACCTCGGCAACCTGGGCCATGCGAACAACCCAGACCTACTAAAGGCACTCGGGATCGCCCAGATCCTGAGCGTTGGCGAGACTGCCATGTGGCGGGACGGGGACCTGGAAGCCTGGGGGGAAGACAACGTCTGCGTTGTCCAGGGGGTCCAGGATAACGGCATCGATCCCCTGACGGAAGAGTTTGAGAGGTGTCTGGAATTCATCGGTGAGTTGTTCCCCTTTTTCGTGCCTCCCCTTTTCTTGCCCCCCTTTTTCTTGCCCCCCTTTTTCTTGCCTCCCCTTTTCTCCCCTTTCTCCTTTTTCTGCCGTCGACTAGCCAGTAACCTCTTCTCCTCTCTCTCCAGACCGAGGTCGCCAAAACGGCTGCGCCACTCTCGTCCACTGCCGCGTGGGGGTGTCGCGGAGCGCCACCATCTGCATAGCCGAGGTGATGCGAGCCTTAGGTCTCTCGTTCCCGCGCGCCTACTGTTTCGTGCGGGCCCGTCGCCTCAATGTCATCATCCAGCCGAACTTACGCTTCGCCTACGAGCTACTTAAATGGGAGGAGGTGCTCCAGACCAGGGGCAGAGCAGACAGCCCCGGAGGCGGTATCAAGAGAGAACTCGAATGGGGCGACATCGCTCGGGAAGTCGCCATCATGAATCGTCCGTACGCCAGGTGATCTATGTGGGTGCCATGTCTCAACCTCGGTTTGAGTGTCGCTCCTTCGAATGGGCAATGAAGGGATTCCGAGATCCCGCCCATCATTCTTAGCTTTCTCGCTTTCTCCTCGCATCCCCTTATACTACCTTCATAGGTAGGCCCAAGCTGCGCGACGGCGGGTGAAGCTGGCTTCTTCTCCTGCCACCAGCAGGTTTCCTTAGGCAAGGGTCATACATGTACTTGAAGCGATCTACCGCCACAGCTGCTACTTCACATTCAATTGGTAACAACAGGCCTGTCGATTCAGACTGAACCCTTGGTTTTACAAGCGATGCCTTACGGAAAGTGGATTACGATACGGGCACATGAGAGACGAAGGAGGAGGGGGCCTCGAAGCAGCCGTCGCTGCTTCGTGGTGGCCATTTTCTGGGCGAGGCCAACAGCCACCCGAACTCGACAACGGAGAGTTTTTACGAATGTTTACGACCTATCTCGTTTATCTCATGGGAGTCATGTCATCTGTCGGGCAAAGCAAGAAGGGGGGACGGAGCAGAATATGGGAATATGGAATGCCCAGAATATGAATTGCCCGTTTCATTGTTGGATTATGGAAGTTCTACGTCAGCTTGGTTTACGATAAGGAAAGTGTATTACTGAGGAATGGGACGCGGCGCATAAGGGGGACATGAACAGTCAGATGTAGGGCCAGGAACAGTGTGCTGTTTAAAAGAGAGAGGCGTCTATCGAGCTAGTTTACTCCATTCTCACGCTCCCTCCGTCCGAAACAAAGTGATTTAAATGATCCAGCGTTGAACACTCAAGTACCTATACATGATCAAAAGCCATGAAAGTGACATAAGCGGTTAACCCCCCAGCAGAAGACAAACAGTATCCAATACCAGACGAGAGACGCCGATACCAAACGCTAACGATGCCATGGCACGTGGCAAGAGCCCTGCCTACCGGACTAGAGACAGAAACTAAGTCCCTCCCAGAACACACATAAAAAGTTAAGACGTCCTAAACCGGCAGCGGATAAGGGGAGAACGGAAAAGGAGAAACGAAAACAAAGAAAAAGAAGGACCGGAAAAACAGGAAAGGACCCACGAACTTGGCCTTGGCGTGACCAGAGTCGGGGTAATTCCAATTTTTCCAGGAAATAGACAGAAACCAAAAATTAAGTAGAATGAAACGTGCCGAGGCTAGACGCGAAGCTATCGACGCAGTTTCGTTTTCGTGATCTAGCGTTACGTCGATAGTAATTCGTTGGCCACTCTACACGGGGCGGAGCAGCGAAGGGATTATACGACACCTACGATCCATATGAGGAAGCTTCGAGCTTGTCGTCGCCGTCGGCGAGAACACTACACGAAGGGAAATCGAAAGGAGAAAACACAGATCAGCCTTCCGTGGGGTGGGGCCGTATACATAATAGAAAGAGGAGAAGAGGAGAAGGAGGAATAAGAGGACGAGCTACAAGACGTACGAGAACTGCTTGGCAAGGTAACCCTCGCCGCCGTGTTCCATATCAATATTGTAGACGTAAAAGCCACCATCGCTGGTGACAACCATAACCTGCGGACTGCTGCTGCTCATGGCCACGACGCTCCGGAGAGGCCCGCCCGAGTGCGTGGGACCTCCTCCGGAAGCAGCCGCACCGCTGGAGGGGCCCGCGGCCGGCGCGCTAGGGGCGTGGCCGGGATGGTTACCGCTGCCGGCGACGGCGCGCGGCGATGCTAAGGATCCAGCCTTGGGGATCTTGATGTAGGCAAAGTCGCGCAGGGGCTCCCACATCTCGGTCACGGTCTGGGGTAAGTAGGACCCTACGACGCCGGCCACGCTGCGACCCATAATCTGTGACGAGCGCCGGAGCATGCTGCTAAACGACCCGCTTTGCCTCCTATTCGCCACGGTGCCGCCACCCTCCTTGGCGCCGGCGAGCTCGGCGGCCTCGCTCCGAGGGGATCCGGTGGCGCTGCCGGGAGACTCGTTCCCGCTGTCGAGGCTCCGCGCGCGCGTCCACCGATCCTGGCGCGGGGAGCCGGGCTCGCCTCCACCTGCACCTGCACCTGCGAAGGCTCCGAGAGCCCCTGCCCCACCTCCCAAGAATCCAACGGCCGCCGAGCCTTGCGGGTTGGAGAGGCGGAAAATGTGGACGGTGTCCGACATGGAGGACACGCAAAGAAGGGTAGAGCTCAGGTTGAAGGACATGCTGTAGATGGTGGAGGGGTAGGTCCCGCGGCGAAACTGAAAGAGTTTCTGACCCTTGGGCACGGTGAACACGCGGATGATGGTGCCCGTCTCGGAAGCTGTGGCTAGGATGGTACCCTCGCTGTTTAGCGCGACGCAGGACAGCGGCGACCGGTGGGCCTCAATGACGTTGACGGCCTTGAGGGTGATAGTGTCAAAGATGAGCACCTCGCCCGAGGTAGGGGCTACGTAGGCCGAGAGCGGCGGCGCGTGCGAGGGCCGTCGGTCGTCCCGGTCCTCGCGGGGTTTGGGCAGGGGGTAGGCAATGTAGCAGTTCTCGGACGAGGGTGAGAGGGCGCAGATAGCGTTCGGGTTGGGCGAGGTGGGAATGGTGTAGAGGAGGCTCATGTTGGCGATGTCGTAGAGGTAGATCTCGTCCTCCAGCACGACGGCTAGGCGCTTCCGGTTGAGGCGGACGGCGAGAACGGCAGAGGGGAACGTGAGCTCGCAGATGACGGATGCTCTCTAGAGGGAGGCAGGCGCAAGTCAGTCCCCCGCTGCCATTACACACGCAGCCCAGGAGGTTGGGAGGGGGGGGAGTGGGGGAGCAAACGAACTTTGGTGTTTTGTATGATCAGGTGCCTCGGCGACAGCACGATGGCAACGAGGGATGTGGAGAAGAGCATCTCGATGATGGAGACATTCCCGTCATCGCTGCTGAAGATCTTGGAAAACGGATCGGTGTGGTATATTCGGAAACCTTTGGAGGTACCTGTCGAACCGAAGAGCGCAGTGGCAGGCAGTCAGCCAGTCAATCAGCCAGCTAGCCAGTTTCGCTCCGCTAAACAGAAGGACACTCCGGGGAAGCACGCACCGACAGCTAGACAGCTATGGTCCTGGTTGAAGGTGACAAAGTTGAGTGCCGGCCCAGACATTGTTGCGTTGCACGACGGAAGAGTGAAGGGGGGTTAGCTTTCGCCAGTCGACGAGGGTCGAGCGATTTGCCTGCGAGGTAGGCGAGCTAGCTCGGTAGGATTTGGATGCGCAAAGATGAGAAGGGCAAAGGCGAGGTCAGCCACGGCGGGCCCTCAACAGGGGAGGCACTTGGATCGTCAGCGCAAGCAGCTGGTGTTTTGCGGACATGGCCCGGAAGTCTGAAGGCATTCGCAGTATGTCGAGGTGCGGGACTGTCAAGTTGCGGGATGCAGGTTGCGGTTGCGAGAAAAAGGCAGCGGATTAGCGACTGGAGCACTGAGCTTTAGCTTCCAAGCATGTGCAAGGATGTGGCGGGGCGGAGGGGCGGCGGGGCGCGACTACGGCACTCGCTTCAGTGCGGCTCGTCCACTTAAATAGCTGCTGCACTGACACCTCGAGCACAGTGGGTGCGCCTAGCTGCTCACCACTGGACCACGTCCGCTAACGCCGCTGCGACCAAGTCGGCGGCGCAAGCGCGGAGCGAGAAAATGTTTCCTTCTCTCCAGGCCCCAGGAAACAGCTTTCTGTCTCTTTCCTCGGGCAAAGCTTAGCTCCCCATACCAGACTCTTGTGAGTCGTTGTTTTTTCCCTCTCAATAGATCCGTTATTGTGTACAAGCACCTGCCGCCGCTGGTCCTCAGCTAAACGGACAAAATGGCGTTCAGGACGACAAAAACGGAGACCCAGGACGGCCTCGTCATGTCGGTGAGTGGACGAATTCACAGGGAAGGCCGACCGACCGGCCGTACAGGCTGGGCTGATAGCTGACGGCCGTTCGAAAAAGACGAACAACAGCAGCATCGTCTCTAAGAGGAGCGTGGAGCGGCTCTACTACCCCGACGAGCCACACTACTTTCGCTTCTTCGTGAAGCGCTTCCAGAGGAGGGCGCCCCTCATCAACCGCGGATACCATCTCCGGATGCACGTGGTCGATGTCATGGTCCGCAAGTTTCTGGAGAGGGCCTCCTCCAAAACGAAAGTCGTTGTGAATCTAGGCTGTGGCAGGCAGGTATCCTTTTCTTTTTCTCCTCGTCCGGCATTTTCCCCCTTTCCGTGCCCTTTCTAACCCCCGCCCCAGTGACGTACTCCCCTGGCAGACGCTGAGTCGCTATCCAAACCGCTGCCACGGCGTCAAGTTCGCCGACGTCGACTTCCCCGACCTGATGCGCAGAAAGAGAGACGTCGTCCTGACCCACCCGGAACTGGCCGCACCCCTGACGAATCTGGAAGTGGTCGAGAGTCCGCCCTTGCTGCTCCGGAGCGACCAGTATTACCAGATCGGCTGCGACCTGCGAGATCTTTATGATCTTCAGGGAGCGCTAGCAAAGATCGCCGACCTGCCGAGCTCGGAATTCCTCTTCGTTGCCGAGGTGTCCGTAACCTATATGGACACCGATTCTGCTAATGCCCTGATACGTACGTGGCTTCAATCCTCCCCCACCCATTCTCGGGTCCTCGCTAGATTTGGTGCCTCAAGGTCTTCCTCCCTCGAGCTGCTAACGAATAGAGTGACTGTAGAGTGGGCGGGCTCTGTAGGAGATGGTAAGTCGTCGGGCAGAAGTCCTTTTGTGGAGGGGCGCCTCGAGCTGACTGGCCGATTCCGCAAGCTGAATTCTGCCTTCTGGAACAGATCCTCCCCGACGGACCTAGGCACCCTTTCGCCAAGACCATGATAGAGCACTTCCTGAAGCTCAGGACGCCGCTAAAATCCGTCCACAAGTACCCCACGCGGCTGTCTCAAGAGAGGCGATTCTCATCTCTGGGCTGGCCCGGCGTCCGTTCCTGGAGTCTGTGGGAGGCATGGGCAGACGCCTTCTTCCTGTCGCCGTGTGATAGATGCCGGCTGGATGAAATAGAGCCCTTCGACGAGTGGGAAGAATTTGCTCTATTCGCGGCCCACTACTGCCTCGTTCATGCTAGTACTTCTAACGAGCAGTCACACCGCCTTATCCTTGATCCTGACCTTTACACCGAGCCTATTAGCAGGGCCGCTCTACAAATGAACTACAAGGAGAACCCCAAAAAACAAGGCGCTCGGAGATTTGGTGCCCCGTTGGTCCTGAAGGACGTTCTCAGCCGCCCATATCTAGTCAATCTCATGGGCCTTGGTCTCGAGACCCGCCTCCGCTCCTATGATATATATCTCAGCAGCGACGAAGACGAGCCCACAAGCTCAATCTCTCATCCGGGCGGACCCGGATCCAGGATGTGCTTTACCCTAACGGACTTAGGCGAGGCCGGCTGGCTCTTAGCAGGTGGCCGTTCTTCGCCAACGAACCCGTCGAGAGAAACTTGGATCCTCAGAAAAGGTCTCAACCGGTGGTCGAGGGCCCCGGACCTCCCGCTCGCCTTGTACAGACACGCGGTGGCCGGGCTGAATGCTTCTTCACTGGCTCTCCTCGTCGGGGGCAAGTCCGGCCCGTCTGCTCTCTTCGACGGCTGTCTCTTGTACCATCCGGACCGCGGCTGGATCGACTGTGCCGTATCGGGACCTACTCGCCCGGAGCCCCTGTTTGGAGCCTTGTTGATGTGCCGCCACGGCCAAGTGGACGACTCACGCGCCGTCTTCCAGGGCCTCCTCGCCGGCGGCATGACGGCCGACGGCACTGTTTCGGAGCGCGCGATGTGGTGGCGACTGGATGTGTCCGATCTTCAGGTAAGTTCTAAGGAGACTGGAGACGCGGATGCCATGGACACCCAAGACACCCTGAACGCGGGGGAGAAGGCGGTATTGATTAGCTTTTGCTTTTTTTGTATTAGCGTCCGGTGATCAACTTTGCGCCCATGCCCCCATGCTGGCAACTGCAACTCCTAAGCAGGTTCGGGGCAACCGCCGTACGGATGAACGATAGCGTGTTCACGGTTCTGGGAGGGGTGACGGGTACCCGCGTCCCATTCCAACAAAGGTTCGACATCACAGCAGTCCTCCTCACGGACGGTGGTGCACAGCCCGCGATTGGAGGCTACGACTATACGAAGTCCCTCGACGAGCGAGATATCCCCCGGCCGCTGCTTATCGGTGCATCGGTGGTGCAACTCACCAGCGGGCAGATCGCCATCATGGGCGGCGGCGCCAACACATTCTCTTTTGGTTCGTTCTGGAGCAAGGGCGTGTACACCTTCAATATCGAACGACGCGTACCAGCCGACGTGAACCGTTGGACATATTGGAAGACCGTACCTGTTACCGACGGCGAGGACGGCGAAGGCGTAAGCCAACTTCCCAGAGCGGAAGCTCGTCCGACCCCCATTCCCCGTCTGAAGCTGGGTTCGGAAGCGGATTTCCAGAAGATCCTCCTAGACGGGATCCCGGCCATCTTCACCCAGCTGGATCTCGGCTCTTGCACTGCGCGATGGGGCAACACAGACTATCTGGTCGAGCGGGTTCGAGCCGATCGCCAGGTCGTGGTGCATGACTCGCCTGCCGCGGGTATGGACTTCGTCGCCAAAAACTTCCGCTACACGACAAAGACGTTCAAAGAGTTCATGACCGAGGTCGACAATGGCGGGAAGCTTTACCTGCGAGCCTTGTCCGCTGAGAAGCCCGCTGATACACCTGCCCGCCTCGACCACGATTTCCCCGTACTGGTGGCCGACTTCGCGCTGCCGGCCGAGTTGGCTTTCGTCCAAGAGAACATCTTCAGCTCCGTCCTGCGGATCTCGGGCCCCGTGAACATGTGGCTTCACTACGACGTGAGTCTTTCTGGATCTATTGGGCGTGCGTTGGCGCCAGGACTAACGCAGGTTCTTCCCCTCAAAGGTCATGGCCAACGTCTACTGCCAAATCGTCGGCGAGAAGCGCTTCCTCCTCTTTCCCCCCTCGGACGTGGCGTGGCTCTCGTTTGCCCCCGGCGCCTCCAGCTCGAGCCTCGACGTCTTCCCCCCCTCTTCCTCTCCTGGGTTGCCGGCCCTACCCGTGACGCTGCGGCCGCACGAAGCGATCGTACGTCCGGGCGACGTGCTCTTCATCCCGCCGCTGTGGTCGCACACGGCGGCTCCGATATTGGCCAAAAGCGTCGCCGTCAACGTGTTCTTCCGCGACCTCGAGAGCGGCTACGCGTCCGGGCGCGATGTGTACGGAAATCGCGACCTCGCCGCCTACGAGAAGGGGCGCCAGGACGTGGGTAAGATCCTGCAGGGGTTCAAGGCGCTGCCGTCCCAGGTGCGAGAGTTCTACCTGCGCAGGCTGGCCGACGAGCTTCGCCAAGGGGTGTCAGAATAGGGAGTACAGGTGGTGCTTTGTTGTTTCCTCTAACTCATTGCCGTCGTCCTATTTCTGCATGAAGTGGTTCCCCTTCCCTGTCCGACATGTCGGCCATTTTGTTTCCCGCCTGAGAGAGGCAATATACCTAGTACCTAGGCGATCTAGGCACACGACGGTATTGGTATCTTTAATACAAGCCCCGAGCGCAAGCCCCGAGCGCAAGCCCCATTTGCTTCCTAGTGCCTCCACGCCCTTCCCAACACCCACCGATAAGCCTGCGTGAATTCTTGGCCAACTTTCTCCTTGTTCTCGCGCGCGCGCTCCAGGCCGCCGCGCCGGAGACCGCCGGGCAGGAAGCACCACATGACCAGGATTCCCAACAGCAGCGCCAGCGCGAAGGGCTGAAGGACCTGCACGCCCTTGCTCTGGGCAATGGCGCCGACGGCAAAGGGGAAGATGGCGGCCCCGCCGCCGCCGAACGCCGCGGCAAAGCCGATGGCGGAGACGTGATAGTCGCTGGGCAGGAGCTTAGTGGCGGCCACAATGGCGGCGGGAAAGAGCGGGCCCAGGAAGAAGCCGAGGAAGGCGACAAAGATGGCGGAGGCCACGAAGGAGGGCACCAGCCAATAGAGCAGCTGGAGGGCGATGGAGAGGAGGAGGTAGATAGTGATGGCTAGCTTCTCGCCAACCCGGCCGGTGATGAAGCCTAGCACGACGCGGCCGACGGTGAGGCCGAGCCAGAAGCCGGTGACGGTCAGGCCGGCGTCGAAGTTCTGGGCGCCGCGCACGTCGAGCATGAAGGACACAATCCAGCCACCAAGGCTGACCTCGACGCCCACGTAGCCCAGCAGGAACATGGCCAGCAGCCAGGTGATAGGCTCACGCAGGACGCGCCGCGTAGTCGTGCGGTTTTCGCTGCTGTCGGAGCTGTCGGTCGCCATCAGCTTGTGGCGCTCGCGGTGCACCCGGCCGGTGGCGCCGCGGAAGACCCAGACGGCCAGGAGGCCTTCGACGGCGACCATGCCGATCATGACGTAGTAGAAGGAGTACCACGGCAGGTTTCCCTTAGTCACCATCGTGGTGGCGATCAGGGGCCCGATGGTGGCGCCCAGGCCGTAGGCACCGTGCAGGAAGCCGAGGAGCTCGTTAGCGTTCTGCATGTTGCCGATCCACGCGTTCCACCCGCTGTCCTCGATGCCGTTGCCGAAGCCGGGGAAGAGCATGACGACGGGCAGGGCCGGGAAGGGCGGATGGCAGGCCATGGGGATATAGCCGATCAGGCGGCACAGGGGGCCCAGGGCGGCGACGCCCAGTTGGCCAAAGTGGTTGTGGATGAAGTTGTTGGACAGCGCCGCGGCGACGTAGCCCACAAATGGCGCCAAGAAGACCAAGGATATCACGGTGTACGTGACGTTGTAGTACGGTTCGATCTGGGGCGGTCAGTAGAGGCTGACCTAATCCCTTTTTCGGGGGAAGGAGGGGCAGGCGAGACAGACGAGAATCATCTATCGCTTACATAAGGGATGAGAGCCTGTGATGATGTTAGATAACGGAGTTCATCCTCCAAGGGCCTTGGGGCAGAGGGACTTACGCCGATGGCACCATCGTTCATGCCGATGGTGATAAACGAGTAGAGGGTGACGAAGAAGCGGTACATGTTAATCCGCGGCTCGTTCCATTTCTCCAGCGTCTCTTCCGACTGGGCGTCCAGCTGGGCGTCGGGGCCACTTTCCTCGTTGACGGACGCGGCCGTGTTCGACGGCGGCAGAACCGTCGCTTTCTCGGTATCCCGGGGGGACGACGGCCCTCCGTCCTTCTCCACGGTCATGACTGGCGGTGGGCTAGTTTCGCGGCTTACCGATACGGGTTGGTGTGACCCCGACATTCCGACTCGGGGACACGAAATGGCAACAACGATGTTATTTTGGCAGGACTTGGAACGGGGCGAGGGCAAGCGCTGTCTACCAGGCATCACGTATGGCAAGACCTGGGAGGTGGACGACAGACAGCAGGGAAGGCAACTTTTCAACGACGTCTCGATAGGCAGTCTCTGGAGGTAGAGAGTGGTGGGGGTAAGGGTATATAAGCGTGCGGACAGACACCAAGGGAGCTACCGAAAGGGACTCGTGCCGAGACAGGACGAGAACGCGGTGAAGAAGTGGGAGCAGGAGACGTGCCAGTCCCGTCCGCCATCGCCACGGAAAAGAGGGAGGGTGGTAGAACGGGGCCTGCCGGCAGTGGCGCTCTGGGGAGGCGCCCGGAGGATGGAGCAGAAGGTGCGGAAGCGGTTCTGCGGGAAGGGGCCTGCGGAAGGGGTTTTTGAACTTTTCCCACCCAGTCAGTCCAGTCCCGTCTCAGTCGCGGCGGGCCGGAGAGCCCACTTTGGCGCGAGGATGGAGGAGGAGATGCCGACTTCGGTAACTCCGTATCTGCAGGCAGGCAGGCAGGTAGGTCGGCCGACGTGCGAAAGAGAAAAAAGAGCCACTGTAGGAAAAGGATGGGGACCACCTCCGTATCCCACGACCGGACCTCCTCCCGGATGCAGTCCCCGGCTGGCACTACGAACAAGTGCCAACAGCTGTGCAGGCCTACCTACTAGTACCTACCAGGTAGGGAGTACACCCGGGTACGGTACCTGTCCACAGTGTACTGATATTGAGGTATGCTCGTAATCGATCGAGGACATCTTTTTTGCTAGCGCGGATGGCTCATTCGCCAACCGCAGGCCTCGATGCTGTTTGCCGAAGTTCTGCCGTCGGCTCGTCCAGCCGACACGCCGACGCCTAGTGGGGCCTCACAGCGGCACGTGGACGAGACTGCGCCCGGACCAACAGGCCGACTTCACTGATGAAATGGCGGTAGGGATGGGAGTCCAATTGTTGCAAATCCGTCACTTTGAACCTCCCGGGCGGCGGAGAACCGTTTCGGTGCCATCCGATGCTAGCCACGCCGTCCTACGGAGTACGGAGTACGGGAGCCCAGACACTAGAATATAAGCATATTCTTGTGGTGGGAGAGATCATTTTGCTTCCTCGCCGAGGATTTCCGTCTGCAGAAACTACACCGCCTTACTTACGGGTGAGCGCGATACAGGTAGGCCTGAATCGTCTACTTGTCGTTGCCACTGCTGAAACGACGCCTCTTCTCTCTCCCGCCTGGGACAGAACACAAGAGCACAAGGCTGGGCTTCGTGACGTCCCGTCTCGAAACAGCCTCGAGGAAAGCCTCTTGTGGCCCGAGACACGGAGCGTAGAACTTTTTGGCAGCTGCCTGGTGGCCTCCACAGCCACACCCTGAGACGGGAGCAGATTCGGGATCTGATTAGCCGTGACATCACCCGTGGCAGCCCTGAAGACATAGTGGACATATACGGGGTTACCTATGGGGGCATGGGAGTATCTACCCCGCCACCCCGCCACCCCGCCACTACCTCTACTACCACCCAGACCCGGGCTCCTATACATCCAGATCTACAGATATACGTTGCTGCGCCCTCCAACAGCCGGGCGTAGAGTCAGCTCACTTCTGCTGCATCTGATGACCCTCACGTCCCTCCCACATCGGGCGTGACCGCCAGGACATAGGGACGAATGGGGGGACGAAATCTCAAGAAAGTACACTCTCACTCACTTACCGTCCCCATACCTAGGTACAGGTAGGTCATCCATCCGCGGGCCCATCTGTGGATGTCCTTGGGGGCCGTTATTTCTTGCATGAGGGACGCATCTGGTCTGGCGAACCACATTGCGGGTTTCAGCTTGAGTTGCAGCTCGGCGACCCATCTCGCTCGCGTCCTCCCTCGACGCTGCTAAGAAGGTGTGCTGCCAGCCGTTCTCGCCGGCAGAGAGTTAGCTAGCTCGTCGGCAGCTCCGGGACAGGGGGGGAAGGGGAAGGTCAGCCTGCCTACCTGCCTACCTGCCACATAAAAAGGAGAGTGCCGCGACCCGAGAGTCGCGGCAGTCTCGTCATCGTCATCGTGAGACTTGCAATCTGCAGTGCCAGTGTGTCTGTCGTGAGATCAGCATCACGAGAACCACGTGCTGCCGCCCAGCCGATGCCTAGTTATACGCCATAGGTAAAGAATTCGGCTGCCTCCCGCCCCCCAGAGCCCAGAGACATCGATTACTGGTGGCCCTGCGAGCGGGGTTCCTCTTACATATACCCACCGACGAGATAGAACTCTTGCGTTTCTACCGAACCTTCCGACGAACGCTGATTGTCGCATAACTCGGAGCGAGAAATCTCGTGCTCTCTCTACCTTTGCGCCTGTCACCTTCTGCAAAAAAAGGAAGAAGAAAAAAAAGAAAAAGACCGCCATGGCTCGCTACGACGACGACGATGATGACTACCGCCGCGACTCGTCCCGCCACAGGCACCGGTCGTCCAGCCGGGATCCGTCCAGCAACGGGTACTACGCGCCGCCGGATGGGCCGCCACCCACCTACGCATCCGGCGCGATGCCCGCTCCGGGTCCGCCCGGATCGTACGCCCAGCTGCAGTACGAGCCGCAGAGCCCGTTCTACCCGCCGCCCGGCTCGTCGGAGACCAACCTGAACCGCGACAGCCTCCAGGTGCCCGCGTCGCCGCGCCGCCCGCGTTCCGTCCCACCGCTCGACAACGCCGCCCTCAGCCGGCGTCGCTCCTCGTCCATGTCGACGCGCGACCGCGATCACGATCGCCACAGCCGCTACGACGAGGAGGAGGACTCCGACTACCGCACCGGCTCCCGCAGCCCCATGGACAAGGCGCGCAGCGCCCTGGAGAACACCTTCAGCCAGTCCAAGGGCGGCATCGGCGCCGGCGTGATCGGCGCCATCGTCGGCGGGCTCGCCGCCCGTGAGGCCTCCGAGGCCGCCACCCGCAACCGTAGCCGCCACGGCGGCGGCGGCCACGACGAGGGCGACCGCGACCGCGAGCGCATTAAGCTGATCTCCACCATCGTCGGCGCGGCCGTCGGCGGGCTCGGCGCGAACGCGATCGAGAAGAAGGTCGAGACGCGGCGCCGCGAGAAGAAGAGGAGCGAGGGCGAGGGCCGCGACCGCAAGCGTGGCGTCGACGGCCGTAACGACGAGGAGGACGACGACGACGACTATTACTCCTCAGACCGGGAGCGCGGCCATCACCACCACCACCACCACGGCAGCAGCAGCCAAAGCCGGAGCCGCAGCGGGCGGTCCGGCGGCACCAGTGATGACTACTACTACCGCGACGAGCGCGACATCGAGAGCGGCTACGGCGGCAGCCGTGACTACGACCGGAAGGAATAGGGGCGTCTGCCCAGCACGACTGGCCCCATCGACGGGGTGCTACTGTCTACCTATATATGAGCAGCACCCTGCTGCTGCTACTTCGACGATTCCCGTTTCTTCAGATGCTTCCATCTCGTCCTCTTTCTTCTCTGTTGTCATGTTCCTCTCCCGCAGTGCAGTATTATCTCCCTATCTCATCACCGACGAAGATCAGCGACGCATGATGAATCATGTAGGATGCTAGCTCAGTCTTCTTCACGTCTTCTACGTGGCCTCTTTATGCCGTTGAGCAGCTAGACGAGTTCATGACGATAGTTATGATGAATGAATGACAATCCTGCATACTTGTATACATGAGTGGTGATGGGAGTGTAGCGAGTTAAGTGTTACAGTAGTAGTATTTATACAGAGTCTATCCTTTACCATCGTGCTAGATCTATCCGACATGAACGTCCTCCCCTCACGCACTTAGTGCTCGCACCCTCTTGTCGTCATAGTGGCGGGCTGCTGGAACTGGCGCATAGGGAAGAAAATAATTAAACTATAAAGAAGTAAAGACGTCATAGGTATCAAGCAAAAAAATTGTTTCCAGAAAACAGCCTCCTCCCGACAGAAAAAAACGGGCTAGACAAAGTGGGAAAGAATCGAGAGGTGTTGAAGTAGAAAGAGAGTAGGTGTGAAACAGCAAATAGAAGAGTAGTAGTGGACTCTCTCTCCAACTTTCCCATAGCTTTTCGTGTATGTTCAGCTCTCCCTATCTAGCTTGCTCGAGAGAAACACCGAGCGAAAGGTAGAGCAAGAAGACGGTAAGTAAGAGCGATAACAGAGACGGAGCAGCTTTTTCGAGTCCGTGCCAGTATGTATCGACGTCAGTACGTAATACTATCGCCCTCACGTGAAGCTCGAATGGTGACTCGTTATTCGGGTTAGCTGACGAGGGTGTTATGTTGAGTATGTGGACTACGAGGCGGTTTATGCTCGATCGTATCAACGGCGACCTCAGAAAGAAAGTCCGTTCTTCGCCATCGAGCCGCTAGGGTCTATCTGACATGAAGGTACTTCTCCCTTTGTTTGAAAGGCAGGAGGAAACCTGAGGGAAGTACATGAGCGAGTAAGAACCACGACGTAAATGGGAGCCAAGAAAGGGGAGAAAACGATGCCATATGCGTGCGTTTCGCAGGCAAAAAGGAGGGGAAAAACGCGGCGCGGTGCGCAACTCAGGAAATTAATGAAAACGGCGGCGCGACGCGCTCACACGCCGAGAACCCGCCGCGGCGCCATGCGCGCGCGATAGGTATGGTATTAATTGTAGACACTGCGGGTTTACAAGCGCGCAAAATGAAGAGATCCGATGCCCACGACGTCTGGATGCGTGGTTTACAGTGGGAAAGAACTACCTAGGCTAACAGTGACGGGAAGAGACTAATACTTAGCAAGCTACTGGTGGCCGGCCAGGCCGTGCTTAGTACTCGGGTCCTCGAGCCTTGACTGTGGCCGGCTGCTCGGGCTGGCGCTCGCGCTGGCGCACGCGGTCCCGGGTGGACTGCTCATTGTCGTGGGGGAGCGACTGCACGGTAGAGGAGGCCTTGATGGCGCTGCTATCGCCACCGGCTCCACCAGCGGCCGCCAGCGACGACGGCTGCGGCTGGTGCTGGTGCTGCAACTGCGGCTGCTCCTCCTCGGGGTGGAGGTGGCGCTCGCGCTCGAGGACGGTCTTGAAGAACTGGACGATCTCGGCCAGCTGGATCTGGCGCTGCTCGGAGCAGCCGATGAGGTTGAAGAGGTTCTGGGAGTCGAGCAGCTGCTTGGCCACGACGGAGTCGGGCTGACAGAAGGTGCGGATGCGCATGGCGCGGGCGTTAACCTTCATGATCTCTAGCACGCCCGCCGTGGCGGCTGCCACGCCGGCGCGGTCGCCGTAGAACTTGAACTCGTTGAGGTGTAGGTGCACTAGGTCCAGCTGCGTCTCCAGATCGTAGCGGAAGCCGACCACCTTGGGCCGGCCCTTGTGCTGCCACGCGTCCGCGATGCGCTTGTACTTGTCCGCGTCCAGCCGGCCGGCGTGGAACTGGCTATTGATGTACGAATCCAGCACCGTGGTCAGCAGGAACTCCAGCTCGCAGTACAGCAGGCTCTGTTCGCGGGGGTCTACTGAGATGCGCATGCGCGACGTGCGCCGGTCGCGCTCCGCCTCCTTCGCCCGCCGCGTCGCCTTCATATCGGTCACGTCGACCTTTTTTTTTTTTTCCCTACCTGTCAGTCCATCTTCGCCTTCGTCTTTTTTTCCACGTAAGGGTCCTAGCTGGGTACGTACCACTTCCTTGGCCATGCGCTTGAGGGCGTCGAGGAAACCGCTCTTCTTCTGCGCACTCGCCTTCTTCTCCGGCGTCTTGCCCGTCTGCTCGAGCCAGCCGTTCTCACCGACGAGCACTTTGCGCGCCCGCCGGGGCGTCTCCAACTGCTCCTTGCTGTTTTTGAAAACCGACACCAGCGGCGAGTACACGTCGACGCGCCGGGCATATTTGGTGGGGGAGGCCAGTGGCAGACGACCGCTGCTATCCTCGCTACGGGTGGGCTGGGTGCTCAGCATCGGGGACGGGTCCTGTAGGTCGCTGGGGCCGGTCGTCGTGCTGCCGGTCGTGCCAGCTGCCGCGGTGCCCATGCCAGCTGCCGCGCCGTCCGTGGTTGAGGCGGAGGCCGCCCACGCGGTGTAGTCCTTCAGCACGCTGGGGTCCTTCTCCAGCGAATCCATGTCACCCGGCTTCCGGATGCGTAGCGGGCTGATGTGCGGCACCCCGCCGGCCTGGTGCTCGTCGCTCGAATACACCGACGACGTATCGTCGCGGTACACCGCCGGCTCAGTGGCGCGGCTGTTGGTGCGGGCGAGGGGGGGAGGGCCGCGAACGGGTACTATCTCGTAGTAGGGTCCGCCGCCCGAGCTCACAAACGGGTCGGCATCAACCTCCGCGTCGGTATTCGCGTCGGTGTCCGTGTCGGTGTCCATCGCGGGGGCGATCTGGACGCGCGAGGTCGACGACGGGCCGAGAGCCTGCGCGCGCTGGACATCGATGGGCGACGGCACGGGTGCCTGGCGACGCTCAGCGATGGTACCGGGCTCCTCCTCCTTCTGTTCGTGACCCTGATCGCGGGCCTGACCGCGGCTCTGATCGCGGCGGTGATCGCGGCTCTGATCGCGGCGGTGATCGCGGCTACGGTCACGGCCACGATCGTAGCTGCGGTCGTACCTGTGGCCGCGGCTATCGGCATTGGGCGCAAACGGGTTTGCGACGTGAAGTCTAGTGTCCGCAGCGCGAGGATCGTCACGTCGGCTGCGGAAGAGTTGCGCCTCGTCGGCTCGGGTGCCGCTGCCGCCGCCGCCACGCCGCTGCGACTTGACCGGCGAGGGCGCCGCAGTAAAGCTGCGTGTTGAACCCTCCAGTTAGGCCTCCCTTTCCTTTATTTAGGGGGGCCTGAAGACAAAGGAGGAGGAGAAAAAGAGATATAACTTACGTAGATGTGAGCTTGTCCATCTGGGAATCCGTCAGGCTCAGGTGAAGATGGATGCCTTGGTCCTGCAGGTTGTTATGGCGCTGTGGCGATCGCAGACGGGAACGGGTTGCTCTGGAGGGGCTCGAGAGGCGCTTTGTCGAGCGACGCACGCCGGCCTCTTCCAGGGTCGCCAACTGGATGAAATTGCCGTGGATCGCAGACAGGTCTTGTCGGGTTGTGCTGGCATTGGGCAGTCCAGCCGGCATCTGGGGCATTGCACTTCGAGAGGGAGGCGGTGCAAGAACCCGCTTGATCTGCCCTGGTTGGCCTTCCCCCAGGACGTGATCGAAGTTGGCAGGAGGGAAGATGCGAAAAAATTTGCACGGTGCGGTCTGCAGAATTGGTGGTTCAAAAGCAGATAGGTTGTTGGGGTAACCAAGGGGATTCTTCCATTGTGTCCCTGCTGTCCGACAGCTTTTCAAACGAGCCATGCCCAGTTATAACAAGATGGGATCGATTTTCTCCTGATAGCAGCAGCTGCCATGTCTAACATGCTCAAGCCACACTAAGTGAGCACTGCAGCCACCTAGCTCCAACCATCCTGCTGTCCACTTTGTACATTCTCTTGTGGTAGTTCACAGACTCGAGAAAGAGAGAGAAAGAGTAATGCTTCTTTCAGAACCGCATAGGAGACATCAGACGGCCTACTGGGCTAGAGGGGAGATGCAGTGGTGAATACAGTAGTAGAAGAGGACGAGGAAGAAAAAGAGAAAGAAGAGGGGAGAGAAAGAGGAAGAAGGAGAAGGAGAAGGGTGAGAAGGAACAACGTATCCTCGATTGCCACCCACATCAATGAAATCCTATAAAAATGCACCCTGGGGATCCATGAAGGCCACTCAGCCCATCCTCTCGGCGATCCCAGATGCCAGAATATATCCCCCATCTCTGCTGCCGCTCTAGCTAGGGCACTAAGGAGAAAGCCATCGATTGACGACGGTATGGGAGCCAGATCCAGATCACGCAAGATAAAAGGGGAGACTCCCCACGAGGCGGCCACACTCGGGGTCGAGCTCTCGAGGCTTCCCTTGCCCTTCCCCAGGACTTCTCCGCCCCGGTGGCACTCCATCTCGTTCTATACCGTCGATCCGATAGATAGGTATCTTCGAATGGATTAGGCGCCTGGCATAGCGACCGAGCCGGTCACCGCGTGCAACGTGCGATGTTCGCTCCTGTTACCCTCAAACCACGGTAGACGCGTCCCATAGCGGACAATATTACGTGTTGCGGTCTCGCTGCCGACGACTGTCGTCAAATCACGAGGACGCCGGCCAGATGATGAAGCGCGGTAGGGGAGTAATGAGTGTTTGTGAGTAAGCCCGGCCCAGATGGGCAGCAAGTTAATAAGCAACGGGGAGCCATATCTCGAGTACCAGGTAATCATTGATAACCTCCGCGGCGTCTTTTCCGTGTTCAAAATCCGTCCAGGCTGACAGTGCCGAATCGTCTGCCGTTGTCGACCTGGAAATGGCTGAGCACCTCCTGACGCCCGATTGGCCTCGGCCGACCCGCAATTGTTAGCGTCAGCCGCGTGCGCGTGCGCTAGGCCACTAAAAGTAAGAACCCTCTGCGGCCCCGCTGCGGCCCCCCTGCCCTCTCTTTCCCGATATTGGAAGCCGTCCTTCGCCTCCTCCCTTCCCCTCACTCTCTCGACCAGATCCCGCGCCCGCAAGTGCTCAGCTCGCCCGGTCCAGCGAGCCGGCCCTGCCAGCCCTTTAAAATGGGAATGCCTAGCTGTCCCCGTACGTGGACTCAGGGCAGGGAGCCCGGACCGACCGAGGGAATGGGTCTCCTAATTGTGCACTGGTGCTCAGTTCAGACGCCCCAGACGCTGCAGACGCCCCCACACCGACGCTTTTGGGCTCGCCTGCCGTGATGGCCAGCCGAGACCGAGCCCCGTCACCTCCGACCCTGTCTACCCTCCATGACTGTTAAGCCTCGTGCGCGTGTCGTACTAATTCCGGCGGAGCGTCATCGCCCCCCATCTCCCGACCTCCATGCCGTTCTGCCCGCCCAGAGCTCTTCCTCGGGAATCTGGACGGAATCTCTCAAGTCACACGCACTGCTACTTCTGTCTACGACCCGGAGCAGCCGGCCGTGTGCAGAAAGGGCCAGATAAGCTGTGATTCCATAAATTAAACGTCTCCTGTCTCCCCCTCGCCGCCATAGACAACACGGCCCAACCCTTTGTTCTCTCCGTGCCTACGAGACCACTTGTCCTTACCTCCCCCTTCTCTCCCCCCTTATATACCCGTATCATACTGTATCTCGTCAACGACAGAGACCAGTAGTAGTACAGGCTCCTCTGGGCATCTCACGATAACCGTGCTCGCTTCCTCTCTCTCCTTTGGCTCTCCCCCGGCTCCCCTTACCGTCACGATGTCAGCAGCCACGGAATCGCAGCCTCATAGGCAATCGCAGTCTTCTCATTATGATATCGGTGTGTGACGCCCAAGAAAGAAAAGATGAGATGACATAAAATAAAATCCCTGAACCCTTTCATCTGGCTTGGGTACGTAGCTAGTAGAAGTAGCGGTGACGGGGCTGACGCGACGAAAATACATACAGTGATCATTGGGGCCGGGCCGGTAGGGCTGATGCTGTCTACGATCCTCGCTCGCTGGGGCTACAAGATCAAGCATATCGACAACAGGGCAGAGCCCACGCCCACGGGCCGCGCCGATGGCATCCAGCCTCGTTCCCTAGACCTCCTGCGGAACATGGGTTTGAAGTCGGCTATCATGGCCCACAAGCCGGCGCGGGTGTACGAGGTCGCCTTCTGGGATCCGCCCAAGGGCGGGAGCGGCATCACCCGGACGGGCACCTGGGCCAGCTGTCCCAGCTTTATCGACGCCCGGTATCCATTCACCACCCTCCTCCACCAGGGCCTGATCGAGCGGGTCTTCATCGCGGATCTCGCCCAAAACGGCGTGCAGATCCAGCGGCCGTGGACCATCAAGGGATTCACGTCGGACGAGAAGGAGAACCCGGAATACCCCGTCGAGGTCCAGCTGGAGCACGTGGACAGCACCGCGCAGGAGACGGTACGGGCCAAGTACCTCTTCGGTGGCGAAGGCTCCAGATCGTTCGTCCGGGACCAGCTGCAGATCGGCATCAAGCACAAAGACCCCATCGCTTACGTGTGGGGGGTCATGGATGGCGTAGTTAAGACCGACTTTCCCGACATCAAAGTGGGCTTTCCCCCTTTCCCCCTCCCCTTTCTCTTTTATCCCTTACCTCTCCTGCCTCCCGTCTCCCCCCCTTTTACCCCCACCGCACACATATCGACTGCTGACAAGCAATAGATGAAATGCACCATCCACTCGCAACACGGCTCGATCATGGTCATCCCCCGCGAAAACGACATGGTGCGGCTCTACATCCAGATCGCCTCGTCGACAGATGCCGACTGGCACCCGCGCAAGACGGCCAGCGAGACGGAGGTGCAGGAATCGGCCAAGCGCATCCTCCAGCCCTACTCCATCGAGTGGGAGCGGGTCGAGTGGTACTCCGTTTATCCTATCGGCCAGGGCATCTCGGACCGCTACACCCTCGACCACCGCGTCTTCCTGGGCGGTGATGCCTGTCATACCCACAGCGTGCGTTTTTCTCTCTTTCTCTCTCTATCTTTTTTCCCTCCCCCTTTCCCTCCCCTTTTCTCTTTTGTTTCCTTTAGGGTCTATAGCGTCTCTTCCGGCTACCGGAGATATTGCCTCTCCAACGCTAATCGGCGTGATTTTGTTCCTCTCCAGCCCAAGGCCGGCCAGGGCATGAATACGGCCTTCTTGGACGCGCAGAATCTGGCCTGGAAGATCCACCTGGTGGAAGGCGGGTTTGCGGACAGGAGCCTGCTGCGGACGTACGAGCCCGAGAGAAAGCAGGTGGCCGAGACGCTCCTCGCCTTCGACAATAAGTACGCCAAGCTGTTTTCGCAACGGCCGCCGGCAGCCGACGAGGTCCAGGCCGCGTCAGAAGCGGCGAGCACGGAGGCGGCGGGGGAGAGCGAGTTCGTCAAGACGTTCAAGGAGTCGTGCGAGTTCACTAGCGGCTACGGCGTTGCCTACCCGCCCAACGAGCTGAACTGGTCGGACAATCACAACGCCCAGTCGTCGGTCATCCACCCCAAGGGCACCACGCTGCGCCCGGGACGGCTGCTGGCCAACGCGGATGTCACCCGCGTGGTCGACGCCAACGTGGTCCACCTGGAGCAGGAGGTGCCTCTCAACGGGGCCTTCCGCCTCTTCGTCTTCGCCGGCCGGCCGTCGGCGACGCGGCAAGCCCTCAAGGACCTGGCCAGCCACCTGAGCAAGAAGGGTTCGTTCTACTCGTCGTACCAGCGCGCCGACATCGACCAAGTCTCCCACCACGAGCGCCACAACCCGCACAGCCGCTTCTTCACCGTCTGTACCGTCTTCGCCGCCGCCCGCAGCGCCGTGGAGATCGACCGCGACCTGCCCGACCTGCTGGCCCGGTACCGCGAGCACGTGTACGCCGATGACCGCTGGGACCGGCGCGTGCCGGATGCCCAGGCGGCTGCCCATGCCAAGATGGGCATGGACCAGGAGAAGGGCGGCGTTGTCGTCGTGCGGCCCGACGGCTACGTCGGCATCGTCACCGGCCTGGTGGAGGGTAGCGGCACCGTGGACGCGCTCAACCAGTACTTCAGCGCCTTCTGCACAAAGAAGCTGGGGGTCGCCCTGGCGCAGCTGTAGAGAAGCAGGGCACTCCCTGGTAGCAGTTCCAGCATTTCTGTAACGGTACCTGCGCGGTGTGCTTCTCTCTAGCTTTTTTCCCCGCTGTCGCACTGCCCAATATTGGCCATTGCGCATCTAAAAGTTTACCACATATGTAGTATTTAGGCAGGTAATGGAAAGAAGGCATTTCGAAAACTAATCGCCTACTCAGGTTAACTGGCCACAGACGTCGTGGTCCGACATTAAGGGCGGAGACGCCAGCCGCTTCCCCAACACAAGCGGCGCAGCGTCAAACAGGGCCGGAAGGGAGCAAGGCCGACTTCTCGCCTTATAACGCGCTGCGTTGACTGCCTACTCAATCGTTGCGGACTGCCTGCACAATCGGTACTGCTCGAGCTGCCACCAGTGGTGGTGCGCGAGCTGCGGGAGACCTACACTCCGCCTCTGGTGGTTGTGAACGGGCCCCCAACGGCTAGCACCGGCACGGCGGGAGGGAAGGAAAAACAGCCGCGGAACCCGAGCCAACGGTGGTTGACATAACCAGCCCAACTGCGCCGGAGCGCGCACCAAACTCGACGCTGTGGCCGCTACTGCTTCTACTATAGGAAAAATTAGGAGAAGAACATAATGTTCTATAGAAGAAACATCCCAGAACACACCGGCATTTATATTCTTTGTTGTACGTGTTTGTGTGCATTCCGTTAAGAGAGTTGCCGTAACCGGCGAAACGGCACCTTCTTCTTCTCGAGTACTAGTTTGCCGATAGCCCGGAGGGGGTTCCTCTGACGGGCTGTAAAGTCTCCTACTCGCTCTCGTCTGGGTTGTGGTGCGGCGGGCCTTGGACACTGCTGGTCCACCCATTTCGCCATTAAATAGGTACCTACCGAGGGCAGGGGGAGCGGGGAGGGCGGGAATCTTCAGAATTTAATGGAGGCGCAGATTGTCGGGTAAGGCTGCGGCAGGGCGAACGTGACACAGCGCAGCCGGTCCTCGGTCTCACCTGTCACTGTCCCCGTAGTGATCAGGCGAAAAATGAATTTCTTCTTCTTCTTCTTCTTCTTCTTCTTCTTCTTCTGCAGCCACTGTTGTGTCGCCCGCACCCGTGACGGCAAACAACATAGCCTCGGTCGCTGCCGCCGCTATGGCCCTATTGCCTCCCGCGCCTGATGTCGCCGCCCAGCCCTCGACGACATCGTAAAAGACGACCTCGGTAATAGGGATTTCCAGGCTGGGGAAGTGCTCTAGCCAGCTAAGGCGCTAGACAATGAGTCAGGAAGGGCCCAGAGGAGGCTGAAGGGACATCGAATACGCCCGAAGCAATTGAACCAACAGCCGGAATGCCTGTACGTGGGTAGAGCGAATTTGGTCAGCCCTCGCCCGGCGGGCCTGTAATGTGGAGCGAATATGGGGGTTGCCGTCACTAAGCCGTAAACGGAAACGCCACGTGGCGGGGGGGGGGCCACCTGAGGGGCCACCTGAATGCGGCGGCTGGGAAAATTCCCAACGCACGGGCCACTATTCTGACTTCACCTTTCTCTCACACCTTGACGTACTGCGACCATCGCAGAGGACAGCAGCCTCACCTCCCGACCCAAAACGAGGTTGTCGTCACTCTGATATAGGCATTTCTTGCATATAGTGGCGACACCGTGATGGCAGTCGTAGCCTAGCTTAGTTCCGTAGCTCTGCTGGGCCTCCTCTACCCTGAATTTCACAAGCCGGCTCAACCTCCTCCCTCGTTGCGTTGGCTTTGTGAGAATTCTCCTCTCACTTTGGCCTCATCTTGACCGCCCGGCACTCTCCGCTACGCACTCCCGCTGTGGTTGGCCAGCACCTGGCAACGGTTGCTAGGCGCAGAGTGTAAAAAAAAAAACTGTAAGTTCCGCGCCTTTCTCTTCATGTCCATCAAATTGTTTGTCCCCCACCCAACTTCGAAGCTCTGGTCGCGCAGCGCGTCAATAGCTTTGCATCTCTTCTATGTGCCCCTCCATCCAACCGAGAAATTTTCCGCCCTTCTTTTCTTCTCCTCTTCCTCTTCCTCTCTTTAAGAACGGCACACCATTTCTCTCCCTCCACATTACTTATCAGACAAACTGATAAATAATGCCCAGCACACCAACTCCTCGCCGCCGGGGCCGAAGTGCCGTCGCCCCTCCCGCCCACCCCGCCGATACGATCGGCGGGCGCGTCCACGCTCGTGCGCGCTCATCCTGGCTCCGCCGGAGCCCAGAGCCAGCACCCTCGGACAAGTCCTGCGCGACAAGTCCGGCGTCCGTCGAGAGCCCCCCGGCTTCTCGCGGCGCACCTAATTCGGCGGCCGCAGAGAGCCCCCGGGCTTCTCTCGACGCCACGCAGCAGAGTGAGCCCAAGGCTGGAGACTCACTTTCCGCCAAGCTCAAGCAGTTCCTTAGCCGCGCCACGTCCGGGCGCGATAGCAGCCGCTGTTCCGCCGCTGCTCCTGCTTCGGGCAGGTTGAGCTTCGTTCCTCGCCTGTCCCCAGTTCGGGAAGCGGACGAGCCCGAGTCCGACGCCAGCAAGCCGGCCCAGCCAAACCGCCCGGCTTCGCCAACCCCCCCGGCTTCGCCAGCCGAGCCGATCGAGCCGACCGAGTCGACCGAGTCGACCGAGCCGGAGTTTACCTCGCTACCCGCGCAGCAAACCCAGGAGGCCCGCTCGTCGGGCTTCTTCGCAACCGTTAAGGTCTTCTTCGAAGACCAGTTGGAGGCATCGCGGCTCCTCGAGAAGAAGGAACACCGCAACACCCTGCGCAAGACTGCCAGGGCTATCTCCCACCGGACGAGCCCGGTTGCGCCCGCGCCGGCTCAGTCTACGGCGGAGCCTGTGGCTACGACCAAGGCCGCCACCACCTCTGTCGCCGAGACCAACGTTGCGGCTGACCCTATCTCTCCCCTTGCCGACATTCCCGAACTCACGGCAGAGACGCTCGAGGATGCCGATACGCCTACCGACTCTGACTTAGATTGGCACGAGTACGGAAAAAAGGCCTACGACAACCTCGCTGGTAAACCAGGGCTCTATGATGAGCACGATCGCCTCCGGGCCTGCACCTCGATTCACCCTCCTCCTCTCATCGATAAGACGACGGCGCTGTGTTACCATCTCCAGAGCATCCACCCTCTGAAGAAGGCACCGCTTGTCCATCACAACCCGATTGCGGGGCGTATGTGGTCCAAGACGCCATATCACCTTCACTACAGCGAAGCCCGCCTGGTTCTTTCTCGCACTACGAAATTCGACAACATCGCGACGGCAACGGACGTGTTGTCTCAGTCATCCCGGAAGCGCGCTGCTGAAGACTGCGAAGCACAGCTTCGCGCCCAGATCGAACTAGACGAAAAGAACGAGGCCATCCGGCAGAAGACTCAGCGACTGAAGGAGGCAGCCGAATCTGAGTACATGTCAATCCGCTACAGCGGTCCGGCTCAGACTCCGGAGGTTCTTCCACTGGAAGACGCTAAAGCGGAGGAAAATCGCACTGTAAGTTCCATATCCCTATCGGAAACGATAAAAATTTTCAAAATAAAAAGCGCGAACATCAATCTAACTCTTATTCTTTCCAACACAACAACAGCGCAAGGGATTCTGGGCCACTCTTTCCTTAAAGGACATCATCGCAACCATGTTGCCGGCACTCAGAAACGGTTATGTCTATTTTACGCGGAAGCTTTTCGGTCATGGTATGTCCCGCCCGGTTTACTTGCTACCTACTTGCCTACCTATTCATGTAGGTGGTGCCTTTCGACCTGTGACCTGACCCTTTTTTGCCTAGGACCGAACCGCCAGCACAGCGCCGTCGAGGCGTGCAAGGTCGACGCTCGAGGCCATGTCAGCGTCAAGCGCCTGAAGACAGTCTCATTGTCGTTCTCCGACGTCTCAGAGCAGCTCACCTATTTCCCCGACTATAAGGGCGAATGGCGGGAGAACCCCACCGAGCATATTGGCTTGCTCGAGCTCGGAGATGTGTTCCGACTCCTCTATACATGGGCGGCCGACATCGACAACTCCAAGGTCATGCGTGCGCCAAATTTCGGCCTCGTTCCCAACTATGTCGACTACCAGGGCGGTTTCAACATCCCGCTCAGCGTTGTCGTCCACAACTTCATGCTCCGGTTCTATCCCCGACACATTAACAACCCGCGGAACTTCAACCTAGCCAGTGCGGATTTGACGGCCAAGCTCCGAGCGACGGCGGCTTGGATGGAGACAGTGTATTCTGCACGCTACTTCGACGCGGCCAAGAAGCGAGGAACTCCGCCAGACGGCAACATCGATCCTGATGGCCACGAGAAGTGTAACCTCTGCATCGCGCGCGACTTGTTCACGTTCCTCATTGAGCAGTGCCACATTAATGGCCAGCTCCTCGCCAAAGACTTCCCCCTGCAGGCCATGATGAAAGTTATCGTCGACATCGACGCCTTTCACACGAAACAGCCCGTCCCGAGCTACATCCGGCTCGAGGAGAAGGAGTACCCGCCGGGTTATTTGCACAGCGAGATCTGGGATACAGTCACTCCGCCACAGCTGGAGCGCTGGCGACCCAACTGGCCTGGGGAGAAGCCCGGCGCGCTTCTGTGTTCCGAAGGCTGGAAGAGAATTGGCAATCCCAAGTGCTGCTTCGCTGACGTGCCGGCGGCCGCGGCAGCGGCTGAGGAACCGGTAGAAGAGCCTGCCAAGAAGGTCCCAGCACGCAAGATACTCAGCACTCCCAAGAATCGTAACCGGTATGCTGGTCGCCCATGGTCCAAAGACAGTCCCATCCTGAGAGACGCAGTCGACCTGGCCATCCTGGGGATCGATTCGCCCGCATGCTTGCGCCTCACCAAGAGACGCTGGGCGGACGGAGACGAAGAAGGAGATGGTGGCATGATCATTCGGAATCCCGCTTGGAAGCGTAGGCGACTCCTGGCTAAGGCTGCAGCCGCTCAGGGGACTACGGCGACTGAGTCAATCACAGCCGAGACGACGGAAGCCGAGACAGCCTCAGCCACCGATGCCAAGACAAGCACGAAGTCCGAGCGAGCCACCTTCCGCGTGGCATTTCCAGAAGATGATCCCGACGAGCCGCAGCTCAAGATCAGCTCGGCCAAAGCCGAGGAGTTGCGCATCGCCCTGGAGCGGTGGAATGTCAAAGTACAAGAGGAGGAAGCAGAACGACGGCGACTGGAGGAACTCGAGAGGCGAGCGAATACGGGCCTGCGGCAACCTGCACGGCATTTCATCACGCCACTGGAAGGCGAGTGGCACAACAAGGTCATGGGCACTCTCCAGGCCAACGGAAGCCAGGGTCTTGCAGTGTCGCCCGAAGGCACGCAGCTAAAGAGCCACGACTTCAAGACGGTCGTGCGCAAGGCGGAGTGGCTCAACGACGAGATCGTTAACGGCAGCCTGCTGCACCTCGCCAACTACATCAACAGGGACGCGATTGCGGCTGGAGTTGGGGCCCAGAGGCCATGCCATGCCTTCACATCTTTCTTCTGGCCCCAGCTTTCCACCAAAGGGGCGGCCGGCACGGTGCGATGGATGAAGCGGGTAGGAATCACCAAGGACAACTTCCTTAGCTACGACACCCTCCTGATCCCCATCTGCCAGAGCAGCCACTGGACCCTGGTGGTGGTGCGTCCGAAGCGGCGCACGGTGACGCACATGGACTCGCTGGGCCAGGAGGGCGCTGGCCGGAAGGCTGTCACGGACCTGGTCATGAAGTGGGCCAAGGACTTCCTGAAGGAAAAGTTCACTGACGACTGGATTGCTGTGGACTTCCAGTCCCCCCGCCAGACCAATGGGTGGGACTGCGGAGTCCACACGGTGACCAACGCCACGTTCGTCGCCCTGGGGCTTGACCCCTCCCAGTACAGCTCGACGGACATGCCGGCGATGCGCGACCGCATTGCCGGCATGCTGCTCAACGGCGGCTTCTCCGGGGAGTTCGACTTGGGTGGCCTATAAAGGCTGCCCCGAGAAGGAAAATAAAGTGGCGAGATGATGGATGATGGCGGGCGCGTGGACTCGGGCAACGTGTGTATTATCGTTGTACTTTCCTTTGCTCTCTTCTTTTTCTATTCTTTTTCAGCAGGGGGGGAGGGTGGCACAGCGTTTGCTTTTTTTTTTCCCTTTTTCTTTCTCTAATAACCATACTGGATCCTCTTATCAGGAGCTGGTAGGGGGGGAAGGGTGGGGAGAGAGGTGTCGGAGTAGATAGAATCGTAGCGCATATACCCAGAATCGCTTTCCGATCGTTGTAGTTTTATTCGCATGGGCCTAGGCTAGAATAATGTATGAGTCGATGGAATATGGGCATGATGAGGGAGAGGATCGGGATCAAGCTGGATGGGAGAAAGACAGTGCTCCGTGCGGCGAAGTAGCACACATAATATACTAAACATCACCAACTATGACCTCGACTGTGCGCGTTATTGCTTTCTTATGGACTTCTAATAACTGTACTCCTTTTTGGGCTAACCCCGAGGCGGCGGAGCTCATCGCAGTCTTTAACAGCATGGTGGAGGGGTAGCCTATCTGTCTCCCTTAAGTCAGCCCTTGAAGAAAGCGGCATTTCTACTCGAGACTGTCCACGAATACCTATGAATACTGTCCCAATGCCCCCTTTTCCTTGGGGCACTGGTAAAAAGGAGCCCTTTGTCTACATTCTAAGAAAGTCAAGCAAACGGAATTTGGTCACAATGTGCATCCCCTATAGATTCGAGAACCTCAGTGCTCCTTACAGAGTGCGTGTGTCAGGGTGAGATGGATGCAAGGAACCTGCAAGGAGCCGGGGTTTACAGGCTACATTATTCCGGCGTTTGCTCCTCTCGTCCATCCCCTTGATTTCTGGAGGAGGTGGCACCGGCTGACATCAACGCTGACTCCATCGTCGAGGTGAGTTGCTCTTCTAGGGCGTCGTCTCACCAGATGGAAGCAATGGCCGAGTATCTTACAAGAAAAGACAGACAGACAGACAGACAGACAGATGGCCGGCCAAGTCCGTGCTCTACCAGTGGACCAGCTCGCTTTGCTGTTCACATGAGGAGGGCGGCTAAAAAAAAAAGCTTTGGAAACATCTTCCACCGTCTCGTTCCTCGGACCTCGTCCGGGTTTCAAGCCAAGTGCATCTCTCCACGTATGTTCTTCTCTACCGAATACGGATCCCGGAAAGTGCTCGGGCAAACCCCCTACAGTGCCACCCATAGAACGGCCTATCGGCCAGCCTTGGCATCAGGGAAGAAAAGAAGGAAGAAAGGAAGGAAATCTCCACCGCACACCGGGCCCGGATGCTAGCTGTACTCGTACGAATAGTCTTGGCGGTGCCTGGCAAGAACGGAAGCCCCATACATTCTCAGCATTCGCAATCTAGACGTCTATCGGCCGAATGTGCTCCGTACACGGGCTTACACGGATTTGCTTCCTTGCTTGGGCAAAGGATGGGAGAAAAAAAGAGGGGAAACAATACGTACCTAAGCAGGGGTGAAGTGGCGGCACCCCCGAGGCCGGTCCATACTCTTATAATAGTTGGTAAATAGTCACGACTAGGTACCTAGTAGTAGTAGTAGTAGTAGTAGTATTATTAACGTCCCATGCGCACGAACCCCGCCGCTCCCCATACGGAGGAAAGTTTGGCCAAGCCCCGCTACGCATCCTATCTAGCAAGCTATCTAGGGTTAGTCCCTCTTGGTGGAAGCTAGGACGGGCAAAGCAAGAGGAAGGCTAAGGAAAATAAGGAAAGACAGAACCCCAGACAAGCCCGCCACCTAACATGCCGCCATCGTTACAAAAGAAAGAAATAGCAAGCTGCCTTTAGCCCCTACGTCCGCCAGTCTTATACCTGCTCTATGTGTTCTGAGGTTCCAGTTCGCTAGCTTAGCAAGCCGAGCGCCCTTGCTTGCTAGATCCTATTTAGTTATGCTAAGTGGCCCTTAATGTCCGCAAGACCCATGCTCTTCTTTGCCTCAAACTTTACTGCAAAGACGAACCATAGCGTTTTATGGAACTCCATAGCCCTTATGTTATTTTAGTAGTAAAAGGGGGTTGTATGCCCCCATCTCTTGGACAAACTTTGCCTAGGTTTCCCAGCCAGTTCCTAGCAGGTGTTGTGTTCGCTAGAGGTTTTGCTTGGTGGCTTACAAGGCCTTAGCAAGGGCCTTAAGGCATTGCTTAATGTAGCGCTTTTGCTTTTTTTGGTTGTACTTGCAGCGTGGTTGGTAGTCCTTGTGTTTAAACCATATGTGGTAAGGTATAAAGTTGCTGTGTCCTAATTTCTTGGTAAGGAGGTGGTAGAAGAGCAAGCGTAGGAGCGTGAGCTTTTTTGGTTGCTCCTTATAAGGGACTGTTACTTCTAGCCCTTGGTAGCTATGGAGCTTATATGCCTCCTACTAGTTGCTAAAGCTTTGCTTAGCTGCGCAACATGCCTTAAAGTGCGTTATGATGAGGATTTTTAGAAGGTTTAAAAGAGGTAACTTAGCCCTTTTGCTTGCCTTATGGTTTGCTGCTTTATTGCCTTTAATGCTTATATGCCTTAGGCTTTAATGCAGGTGAAAGGGCTTACCTGCTTTTCGTGCCATGCGGCTAAAAAAGCAAAAGCATTCTTAGGAGCAATTTAACAGTTGCTTAGCAAGCTTATAAAAAACTGTTGTGTTGTTTAGGCAAAAGTGTGTAACATGCAGCCTAAGTATTAAGAGTTGTTATTTAGCTTAGCTTAAGGCTTGTGCCACCTTTATTGCTTTTGCATTAAAAACCTTAGCGTTACGTAACGCGTTATAGGTTGCAAAAACTTGCTAGCTAATAATGTAAGTGTGTTACGGCCTTACAAACCGTCACATAACAAGCTACCCCGCTACCCTAAGGGGAAGGCGAAGCAACACAGCAGAACTCCTCATTTGGATGCTATGTCGCTTTACAACTTAGCATTAACGCATTATAACGCATTGCAATAAAGCATTAGCGCACTTTGCCATAGCTGTGGCAAAAGGTAACAATGTCTTAAGAAAAGATAATAAAGGAACTAGGTATAAGATAAGATAATGTTATCTCTTTATAGTTAGATAGTTTTGTAGTGGTTAATTCTAAGCATGGTTTCTTAGCTATCACGCCTTATTAACCATAACTTATAATTATTTGCAACTTGCTTCTTTGTTGTTTTGAATAAGCATTACTTTACCTTGTTTTTGCAGTTAGGTTGTAATATGTTAACTACTCTTATTTAATTAATAAGCTAGCAAGTTTTTAAATAATATAATGGCTAGATCTTTTACATATATTGCAATGTTAACTAATAAAACCTTGCTTTAAGCTTTAGCCTTAGGCTAATAACTAACCCTTTTTAAAAAGGAAGTTTTTAAGCTTTTTATCTTTAAAGCTTATAATGGCAATTTTTGCATGCTAAACTTGTTTGTAAATAAGCTGCAAGTTTATTTAAAAGCTATAAAAGTTTATAAAAAGCTTGCAGTTATAATAGCAAAAGCTTAACTTACTAAAAAGGCTAAAGAGTAGTATAAAGGGATTTTAAAAAAACACATAAAACGCAACCTTAAAAACAAGAATAACAAACCATATAGCAAAACGGCGAAAACCACTTAATTGTTTTTTAGGTTTAATGGCTTTAAGGAACGATTTACCGCTATATTTAGGTTTGCTAATGTAGCTTAATAAGCTAAGACTGCCTTAAGCCGCCTAAAGCAGAAAATGTTTGCCGCGAAATATACCGCTAAATTTTAATAACTAGTGGTGCGCCTTAACTTTAATAACAACAATGCCTTAATGGCTTGGTATTATAAGGGCTTAAAGGAAAAAGTTAAGGACTAACTTTATCTTTAAAACCGCCTTAAAACGTTTGCGAAATATGCAAACATAGCAGTACAACTAAACCAATAACTATAGAAACAACAACAAGAAAAAAAAAATGAGGACGCTAAAGTGAAATTGTAACAAGAGAAACACTATGGAAATTACAAGTAACCATACCAATAGCATTAACCTACATTACACGGGATATATGCTAAGCCTATAAAGCTAGGCATAGCCCTTACGTGACAAAACAAAGAAAGGTTTACAAAGAAGTGTTTTAATTATAACAAGCTAAGCTATTAAGCTTGTAATTACCAACAACTTTATTAGCAGCGCACTTCTTTTAATGGGAAAACACATCTAATACTTAAGAATTAACGCCTTTAAGCTGCGCTAATAGCAAAGGAACTTGCTAAGCAACTTAGCATAATGGAAACACATTATAAATAAAACTCCTTAAAACAACCCTAACTAATTGTAACTAAAACGCATTATTTGCGTTTTTCCTTAAAACAATCACGGCAAGTGCAATTTCATGATAACTATAAAGCATAAAAACAACGAGAAAAAAAAAAGCAAATTTAACAATCCATTATTTAAGCTTTATTATTATATAACCTCCTACGCCTAAAAGACAGCAGCTTAAAAGACAAAAAAAACGAATTTGCCGCTAGGCTTGCTATATAGCTAGTTGCAAGAATTAAAGGAAATGTAACTAAAAACAACTGCCCTTTTCCTTTAATGATGGCAAATGTGCAACAAGATAGTGGAAAGACAATGTAAGACAAATATAAACAAAGGTTTAATAAACTTAACTTGCCTACAACTTTCAAACCAAACAAAAGTGCGCTTAATTTTAAATAGCCATACCGACTGTATCCTTTAAACAAAGACAGCTTTAGCAGCCTAAGGTTCACAAGGATAAGTACCAAAAAAAGCTAGAAGTTCTCTTTGTTGCTTACCATGGGGAAAAATCACGAACTTTGCCTTTTTAAAACCTTAGGCTATAAGCATGTTGTATGGATTCATTGTTTTAGGAATTACTGCAAACCTTATATGCAACTTAAAGCAATTTACAATTTTTAGCCTTAGAGAAAACTTGCACTTTTTATTTAATAACCTTTGTATAAAGAAAAGTTTATTAGTTAGCAGCGCATTTAAGAATATGCTAAAAACACGAAGTATGCAACAACCTTTGCTTTTAAAAGCATTAATAACTATGCTTTATGCAAAGAAACGTATAATAACTTACTTAAGGCTTAAAACTAGCTTAATGTTGCTAAGGCATTATATGAAGAAAACTACAACGCTAAAAATGCCATTATTTAGCACTTACGTTAAAAACAACAATAGCTTGCCCAGCTAATTTGCAACTAAGACCATTAGCTAAACTTTTTGGTAAAGTAAGGGATTTAAAGATGCAATTACACCCCTTTAACAGCATAATAAGCAGCATAAAAGTGTTTTAAAAAACTGGTTATAAAAAATTAGCATATAAGTTTAAAGGAAAAGGCGTTAGAGTTTGGCCTTGCAAAGCAATTTATGGAAAATAACAAAAAACAAGCTAGCTAGGTGGCTGCATTCCTTATTCACCGCTTTACACCCAAACAAGTTTAGAAGTTTACAAAAAAGGGCATACGGTTTGCTTTCTAAAACTATAACATTCATAGTATGCCTTTTAAAGAAACAGCTTTAAGGGATGGCCACAAATATAACAAGGACATTAAAATGTTTATTAAAGACACCTTAGATTTGGAAAACGACAAAAGTTGCTTGTAAAAGGATAACATGCAACACAACAAACCTTGTTTTTGCAAATAATGAAGAAGATAAGAAATTAGCTAAGCTTAAGGGTTTAGCTAAAAAGAAGGTGGATTAACGCTTTAATTAACAGCAAGGCTAACTGCAGCTATATTTACCCATGTTTGGTTAATAAGCTAAGATTACCTTAGTAATACAAAGATACGCTTTACTAATTAACAAACTTTAAAGGAAACAACATAACTTACAAAAACAAACGAGTTGCTTGTAAAAGTCCTTATGCTTACTTATAAATACTAAAACATAAAAGCATCTTTATGCTTAATATTACTCTTGCATTACAAGGGATAATGCTAAGATAAAACTAGCTATAAGAAGAAAACCCTATAATTAACTAGGTTATTAGCTAACTGCATTAAGGCAAATGGCACTTAGTGCAAAACCCTAATACTAAGCTCTTACTTGCAACAGCCATAGCAAGACTGCAACTTATAAAAAGGCAAAACAACACGCCTTTTTATTGCAGTAATTAGTTAAAAGCCAACAACAAGCCATTACACAAATAAAACAAAGTCCAATTTCTCCTCTTAATAAAGGAAATATTAAATATAATTAAAACTAAATAAGTTTCAAACAAGTACTTACAAAGGTACCTCTAGCTATTTAGGGACAAAGCCAATGTTAGCCTTTTTAAACACTTATAATAAAACCATAAAATACTCTTAAAACCCAACATTTATCCACCATTTATAAAAATATATTTGCTTAACAAAAGCAAGCTTGCAACATTAAAATAATACCTTAACGCAAATTTAAAGCAAGGAACTATTTAGCTTTTTAAGTTACTAGCTAAATTTCTTATTGCTTTTATACCTAAAATAAATTAAAAAGGGAAGCAAAAAACGACATTTACTAGCAAATTAAAATAGCAACTAGTTATTAACTATCGAAAATTAAATAATATTACTATTAAAAATTAGTACCCTTTGCTACTTATCTTTAAGATACAAAACTAACTTAACAAGGCACAATGGTTTATAGCCTTAAACCTTAAAAACGCCTATAGCCTTATTTATATAAAAGAAAAAGAGGAATAAAAAGCTGCCTTTTAAACTTAATATAATTATTACAAACCCACTATTATGTTACTTAAACTAACCAACGCCTTTGCTAGCTTTTAAAAAATAATTAACTATATTCTTTAAAAACACTTTAATCTCTTTATAATTGCTTATTTAAACGATGTCTTTATATATTCGAAAACTTTAGAAAAATACTAGCAACACATACACGCCATTTTGAAAAAACTTTAAAACGCAAACCTTTTGCTTAGCATAAACAAGAGTAAATTCTACGTACAAAAGGTTAATTTTCTAAGATGCACCATTAAGCTTGGAAAGATAAAAATGCAAGAGTTTAAGCTTGCAGCAGTAAAAGATTAGCTAACGCTTACTATAACAAAAAATGTGCGTGCCTTTTTAAGATTTGCTAATTTTTACCAACAATTTGTCTAAAACTATAGTAGCCTTACGAAACCTTTCACAAACCTTACAAGGAAAGATGTGGACTTTTACTAAACGAAAGAAACTTAATTAGCTTTTAACTATATTAAAAATGTAATGTTATCCAACCTAATCCTTAAAGCACTAAACCCTAGCTTGCTTTATAAAGTTAAAACAAACGCATTAAACTTTGCTATAAGAAAACAACTTAAACAAAGAGATAAAAAAGGATGATTATACCTTATGGCATTTTTCTTGCACAAATTCGACAAAACACAAATAAATTACCTTATTCATAACAAAGAACTTATGGCCGTTATGTACGCCTTTAAGGAATAAAGCATTTACCTTAAAAAGGCATAACATTTTATCACCATGTACTTAAATCACTAAAACCTAATACACTTTATAACTACCAAGCAGCTTAATTAACAACAAACAAGATAAGCTAAAAACCTTGCAAAATTCGACTTTTAAATCCTTTACAAAAAAGGAAAACTAAATGAAAAAGCAGATATTTTAAGTTAAAGATTAGATGCAAAGCCTAATGGAATTTTAGAGCTATAGGCTTTATTAACTCTTAAAGATAAAAGGATAACCATAAGAGCCATATACCAAATCGCCATGCAAAATCTTGTTTTAAAATAATTACAAAACTATACAAGCACACATAACAACTACCCTAAAAGAGTTATAATTGGTAACAAACTCCCTTATAGTTAAAGAAAACTCTAGGTACCCTTAAAACTTCGAAAAATAATAATTTGCTATGTGCACAAAACATTGCTAATAAAACATTTCGAAAACTTTAAAACACTTAACTAACTAAAACAATATTATAATACAACCAAATAAAGTTAAGAAGTTAAGAAATATATACGTAGTTATAACACTTGCAACAAAACTAAAACCTTACAACATGCATTGTATGGTTAACTATAAGCGCTACTTATACTAAAATGCTTATAATTAAGTATTTTATAAAACCTAATTGTTAAACTTTTACCATTTTTTAAACCTTTAATAAAATAACTGTATAATAGTATCCTTGTTATAGTTAACAAATTTACTAAGTTTATATACTTCTTATTTATTAACAAAAGACATTAGGCACTTAACCTTACATATTAGTTTTTATAACATATTGCAAGCATTTATGGTTTTTTCACAAAAATTGTTTTGGATTAAAAAACCACCTTTATGTTTAAATTCTAGATAAGCTTAGCAAGACACCTAAGAATTAAGCTAAAACCTTTAACTGCATTTTATCTAGAAACAAACAAGCAAACTGAAAAAATAAACCAAACACTTAAGCAATATTTATAATCTTTTGTTAACTATGCTTAAGACAACTAAGTTTCGTTGTTACTAATGGCATAAATGGCATATAATAACGCAGCTACAAAAATTACTAAAGTTTTCCTTTATTTCGCCAACTTTAGATATAAACCTACCTTTAAATTTAACACCAAGCTAACTTAGGTTTTAGCAACAAATATTTATAGCGAACAATTATGGCAATTACATATTAATTTACGTTAAGAACTTTAATTCTTTTGGCAACAAATAACTAATACCATAAATTAGTTTAGGCTAAAAGAACTAGCCTTAAAGAAAGGAAATTATGTGTATTTGCTATGCAAAAACATTAAAACTAAACAACTAAGCAATAAGTTAGATTACAAGAAACTTGAACCGTTTAAGATTGCGCAAAAAATTTCGGATATTAATTACAAACTTAAGTTGCTTACAACAACAAACATTCACCTACAATTTCACGTATCACTTTTTAAGGTAGCAAACTTAAGCATTTTTCTCAAAACAACGATAGAAATAAAAAACCCTAAGGAATATAATATAAAAATAGTTTAAAATTACCGAAAACATTAAAAACGCAGCGAATACTTAATTAAATAAAAAGGCTATAAAGAAGAAGAAAATACTTAGGAACTCGTTACAAACCTTTAAAACGCTTAACATTTGCTTTAGCAGTACCTTTAAAAGCAGCAAGTTTAAGCTAAGAAAAACTTTTAGGATTAACACCAAATGAAGAAAAAGGCTTAGCTAGCAATGAAAACCAATTAAAGGAAACCTTAAAAGAAGGAATGGCAGCATAAGACGGAACTGTTAAGCTTAACGCTAAAGCAGCATTTTCTTTTGCTTTTATAGCCTTTAACTTATTTATTGTCTTTCCCACTAGCTTAAACCCTTTTTGCCAAACTAGTTTTTTTTGTTTTTGCAAACGAAAAATATAAGCAATAACGGTTTGCTATTCTTAAGCTAACTTTAAAAACTTGGCTTTAGCTTTAGCTTCCTTATGGTTAAAATGGTTAGCCTTAAATATTAAGCGGTTTGTTAAAAGGAAAAAAATTAGCTATGTGCCTTTTCCTAAAGTGGGAAAACCTTACCTTTATTAGCTAAAAGACGATTTAAACCATTGCATTTTACACCTGCCTAAAAACAAGCTTTGCATTGCTTAAAGTTGCTTTTTAACTAGTTTATATTATAACAACAAATTCCTTTTGTAAAACAATGGGAATAAGGCATAATGTTAATACCAAAGTAATTAAATAAGCCTAGTAAGCATTATTAATACCTTAAGTTATGGTTAAGATTAAACATAGTAAGTAGCCTAAAGAAAAGTAAGCAAAGCTTTAAAAACTTTAGCTAAAAAGAAGGGAATTGTGTTACAGCCCTACAAACCGTTACATAACAAGCTACCTCACTACCTTAAAAGGAAAGCAAAGCAACATAGCAAAACTCTTTATTTAAATGCTATGTTACTTTACAACTTAGCATTAACGCATTACAACATATTGCAATAAAGCATTAGCACACTTTGTCACAGCTGTAGCAAAAGGTAACAATATCCTAAGAAAAGATAATGGAAGAACCAAGTATAAGATAAGACAATGTTATCTCCTTATAGTTAGATAGTTTTGTAGTGGTTAATCCTAAGCATGGTTTCTTAGTTACCACGCCTTATTAACCATAACTTGTGATTGTTTGCGACTTGCCTCCTTGTTGTTTTAAACAAGCATTACCTTACCTTGTCTTTGCAGTTAAGTTGTAACAAAGTGGCAAAGCTTTAGCTTACCCTTTTGCTTTAGCTTTTATTTAGGTACTTAATGTTTTGCTTTAACTTGTTGCTATATATAACAAGGTTATGTTTAGAGAGACTAGCTAAGGCGCTTAAGTAAGCTGCTTTGCTATGCTTTTTTCTTGCAATTATTAGGGTTACCTAAGGGTGTTTTATAGTAAACTGTATTAGTTGTGGTTGTAAGCATAAGGCTATAAGCTAAGCTGTGTTTTTTAGCCGCGTAGGTTTGGCCTTTTTAAGGCGTCCTTAGCCCTTAAGAGCTAAGGATGGCTTTAATTAAGCTATTACAAGGTAGCTAAGGTTTAGCTAGCAGTATTATATGCTTGCTTAAATTTAAGCTCTTTTAAAAAAGACCGTTGCTAGTGGTATGCTTGCCTTTTTATAAAGGGCGAAAACTGGCATAATACGCTAGGTTAACAAGGTTATGCGATATGCTACCTTAAGAGCCTTATTTGCTGCTGCCATCTAGCATCTTACCTTTGTGTTAATGATTTAGGTTTTTATAAAGTTAAGGTGCTTTGTACTTAAGTACTATACCTTTACTTTATAGCAAGCAATGGGTATAACGCATGCTAAAGCCGCTAGCGCGGCTAAGTAAGTGAGAAAGCCCTTAGTAATCTTGCTAAAGCCTTTTAGGTGCTGGGCGACCTTAAGTGCTTTTGCTCCCCATTTTTCCGCATGGTTCTTAAAGGACAATTTGTTGTTAAGGTGGAACCTTAGCTATTTAACCGTGTTGCTAAGGGCCATTGTTTCTTTTGCAACTTGGATAGGCAGTTATTGCAGTTTCCCTTAACTAAAGTGGACCAAATTGCACTTAGCAAGGTTAAAAGTAAGCCTGTTATCTTAGCTTTAGGCTTAGGCATTTATTGCTTCCATTTTAAGTTTATGGGAGGTTTTTTCTTTGGTGCAACTTGTCGCTAAGATGGCCATGTTATTGGCATAGCCAAAGCGTTTTAGCTTGCCTTTTAGTAGTAAGCTAAAGAAGAGAGTAAAAAGGACTAGCAAAATGGGTAACCCTTGTAGCAGGCTTATTGTAACGAGCTTGGCTAGCAAGGAGTTGCCTCTTAGTTGGATTAACGTTGTTTTATTAAACATAAAGGCATGTACTTAGAAGCAAAGTTTTTAAGGCCATCCTTGTTTTTAAAGCCTAAGCACTATCTTGTTGTAAAGAATGGTGTTAAAGGTGCTTTACACATTTAGTGTAAGGAGCGATGCTACTTGTTTTCTTAACTAAGCAATCTTTACGTCGTGCGTTAGGCATGCTACTAGGTTTCTAGCAAAGCATTTAAGGAAGGCCTTGGCTTGCTTAGGTTATAATAGCTGTTTTATAATGGCTAGGTAAGCCATGCGTCGTGCAATTAGGCGCTTTAGCCCTTTTCCCACATAAGAGAGCAAGGTAATTGGGCGCTAAGATTAGCACAAGGTGTAGTTATCTTTGCTTAGTTTATGCAGCATAACCACCGCTGCTTTTTAAAAGGGGAGCAAGTGGTGTCTAAGGCATAAGTAAGTTTTGTATAGTTATTAAACATTCTCCTTAATAGCTAGCTACGCTAGCTTAAGGAGGTGGATGATAACCCCATTTTGTCTTGGCATTGTGTTGCTTAAGCTAGTGCAAGCCTTAGTTGCTTTAGCTAGTCTAACCTTGTTATCCTAAGGTACGTAGCCTTAAAAGGCTAAAAAGGCTTACAGGTTTAAAGCATTTATGCTGCTAGCGAAGTGTTCTAGCATATTAATGCGCAAGGTTGCTAGCTTTTTTAAAGGGTTGGTTACTAGGCGGTTCCTCGTTTAAAGGGGGGAGGCTGCGAAGGTATCCAACATCTTGTGCCAGCTTGCAATTTGAAACAAGTTGCGGTTTTTTTTAGCCTTAGAGATCTTGGTTTTTTAATAGCTCCTTTTTGCTTTGCATGTTATTTGTTTAAATGCTTGGTGGTGGTTGTTTAACGAGTAGTTTTAAAGGTTCTTCTTAGCTTTAGTGCATTTTGGTGTTTACCATAATGCGAGCTTGCTTATGTTGTAGGTTTTCTTGCTTGTGTTGCTTAGTGCTTAATTTAAGAGTTTTACTACTTGGCTTGCCTATGCGTTTAGGCTTTTAGCATTTGGTGCTTAGGTAAGGAGCAAGGGTAAGCCTCTTTTTACTGCTTATATAAAGGCGCCTTTATCTTTTAAGAAAAGGTAAAAGCGCTTTGGGGGAAGAAGAGGTGAGGCGCCTTAGCTAATGGTAATTGTAAAAGTTTTATAGTTTAACCCCGTATAGTTGTTATAATTTATGTAAGCTTTTGCCTTAACTTTGTTAGTAAAGGCTAGGTTAATAATATTCTCGCTAAGGTGGGTGGCGGTGGTTTAGTTAGCTAAAGCTAAGCTTTTAGCTTTTGCTTACGTTATTACTTACCTTTTTTCTAAGGTTTCTTGTTTTAGGTGCTAAGTAACATGTTTAGCATTAAAATTGCTTGCTATTACCACCTTGCTTTAAGGGTTTTATGCTTTTAAAGCATTTAAGACTTTGTTTTTGCCTTAAGCATCTTATGTTACAACCTAACTGCAGAAACAAGGTAAGGTAATGCTTGTTTAAAACAACAAGAGGGCAAATTGCAAACAATCACAAGTTATGGTTAATAAGGCGTGGTAACTAAGGAACCATGCTTAGGATTAACCGCTACAAAACTATCTAACTATAAAGAGATAACATTGTCTTGTCTTATACTTGGTTCCTTTATTATCTTTTCTTAGGATATTGTTACCCTTTGCTACAGCTATAGCAAAGTGCATTAATGCTTTATTGCAATGCGTTGTAATGCGTTAATGCTAAGTTGCAAAGTAACGCAGCATCCAAATAAGGAGTTTTGCCGTGTTGCTTTACCTTTCCTTTAAAGTAGTAAGGTAGCTTGTTATGTAACGGTTTGTAAGGCTATAACATAATTCCCTTCTTCTTAGCTAAAGTTTTTAAAGCTTTGCTTACTCTTTTTTAAGCTACTTATTATGTTTAATCTTAACCACAACTTAAGGTACTAATAACGCTTGCTAAGCTTATTTAATTGCTTTGGTATTAATATTATGCCTTATTCTTATTATTTTGCGAAAAGAATTTGTTGTTGTGGTATAAACTAGTTAAAAAGCAACTTTAAGCAATGCAAAGCTTGTTTTTAGGCAAGTGTAAAATGCAATGGTTTAAATTATCTTTTAGCTAACAAAGGTAAGGTTTTCCCACTTTAAAAGAGGGCACATGGCTAATTCTTTTCCTTTTAGCAAACTGCTTAATATTTAAGGCTAACCATTTTAACTGTAAAAAAGCTAAGGCTAAAGCTAAGTTTTTAAGGTTGGCTTAAGAACAGCAAATCGTTGTTGCTTGTATTTCTCGTTTGCAAAAACAAAAGGAATTGGTTTAGCGAAAAGGGTTTAAGCTAGCAAGAAGGATAATGGATAAGTTAGAAGCTATAAAGGTAAAGGAAAATGCTGCCTTAGCGTTAAGCTTGATAGTTTTGTTTTATGCTGCCATTCCTTCTTTTAAGGTTCCTTTTAATTAGTTTTCATTGCTAGCTAAGCCTTCTTCTTCGTTTAGTGTTAATCCTAAAGGTTTTTCTTAGCTTAAACTTGCTACTTTCAAAGGTACTGCTAAAGCAAATGTTAGGCGTTTTAAAGGTTTGTAACAAGTTTTTAGGTGTTTTCTTCTTTTTTATAGCTTTTTCATTTAATTAAGTATTCGTTGCATCTTTAATGTTTTTAGTAGTTTTAAACTACTTTTATATTGTATTCCTTAAGGTTTTTTATTTCTATTGTTGTTTTGAGAGGAATGCTTGGGTTTGTTACCTTAAGAAGCGATATGTAAAATTGTAAGTAGATGTTTATTGTTGCAGGCAACTTAAGTTTGTAATTAACATCTAAAATTTTTTGCGTAATTTTAAATGGTTTAAGTTTCTTGTAATTTAACTTGTTGCTTAGTTGTTTAGTTTTAATGTTTTTGCGTAGTAAATATACATAATTTCCCTTTTTTAAGGCTAGTTCCTTTAGCCTAAACTAATTTGTAGTATTGGTTATTTACTGCTAAAGAAATTAAAGTTTTTAACGTAAATTAATATGTAGTTGCTATAGTTATTTGCTATAAATATTTGTTGCTAAAACTTAAATTAGCTTAGTGTTAAATTTAAAAGTAAGTTTATATCTAAAGTTGGCGAAATAAGGGAAAACTTTAGTGGTTTTTGTAACTGCGCTGTTATATGCTATTTGTGCCGTTAGTAATAGTAAGACTTAATTATCTTAGGCATGGTTAATAAAAGATTGTAAATATTATTTAAGTGTTTAGTTTGTTTTTTCGGTTTGCTCATTTGTCTTTAAATAAAATGCAGTTAAAGGTTTTAACTTAATTTTTAGGTGTTTTACTAGGCTTGTTTAAAATTTAGATACAAAAGTAGTTTTTCGATTTAAAACAATTTCTGTAAGAAAACTGTAAATGCTTGCAATATGTTATAAAAACTAGTATGTAAGGTTAAGTGCCTAGTATCCTTTGTTAATAAGTAAAAAGTATGCAAACTTAGTAAATTTGTTAACTATAATAAGGATATTGTTATACAGTTGTTTTGTTAAGGGTTTAAAAAATGGTAAAAGTTTAACAATTAGGTTTTACAAAATACTTAACTATAAGTGTTTTAGTATAGGTAACGCTTATAATTAACTATATAATGCATGTTGTAAGGTTTTGGTTTTGTTGTAAATATTGCAACTGCATATATATTTCTTAACTTTTTAATTCCATCTAGTTATATTGTAATATTGTCTTAGTTAGTTAAGTGTTTTAAAGTTTCTAAAATGTTTTGTTAGCAACATTTTATGCGCATAGCAAATTACTGTTTTTCAAAGTTTTAGGGATACCCAGAGTTTTCCTTAGCTGTAAGGAAGTTTATTACTAATTGTAACTCCTTTAGGGTAGTTATTGTATGTGCTTGTATAGTTTCGTAATTGTTCCAAAACAGGATTTTGCATGGCGATCTAGTGCATGGCTCTTATGGTTATCCTTTTATTTTTAAGAGTTAACAAAGCCTGTGGCTTTGAAATTCCATTAAGCTTTGCATCTAATCTTTAACTTAAAATATCTGCTTTTTTATTTAGTTTTCCTTTTCTGTAAAAGATTTGGAAGTTGAATTTTGCAAAGTTTTCAGCTTATTTTGTTTGTTGTTAATTAAGCTGCTTGGTAGTTGTAAAGTGTACTAGGTTTTAATGATTTAAGTATATGGTGATAAGGTGTTGTGCCCCTTTAAGGTAAATGCTTTATTCCTTAAGGGCGTATATAACAGCCATAAGTTTTTTGTTATAAATAAGGTAATTTATTTGTGTTTTATTAAATTTATGTAAGAAAAATGCTATAAGGTGTAATTATCTTTTTTTATCTCTTTATTTAAGTTGTTTTCTTATAGCAAAGTTTAACGCGTTTGTTTTAACTTTGTAAGGCAAGCTAAGGTTTAATGCTTTGAGGATTGGGTTAAATAACATTGCATCCTTAATGTGGTTAAAGGCTAATTGGGTTTTTTTTGTTTAGCGAAAGTTTACGTTTTTCTTTGTAAGGTTTATAAAAGGTTTTGCAAGGCTACTATAGTTTTGGATAAATTGTTAGTAAAAGTTAACAAATCTTAAAAAGGCATATACATTTTTTGTTATAGTAAGCGTTGGCTAATCTTTCACTGTTGTAAGCTTGAACTCTTGCATTCTTATCTTTCTAGGCTTAATGATGCATTTTAAAAAATTAACTTTTTATACGTGGAATTTACTCTTGTTTACGTTAAGCAAAAGGTTTGCATTCTAAAGTTTTTCTAAGATAGCGTGTACGTATTGCTAGTGTTTTTCTAAAGTTTCCGAATATATAAAAACATTGTTTAAATAAGCGATTACAAAGAAATTAAGGTGTTTTTAAAAAACATAGTTAATTATTTCTTAAAAGCTAGCGAGGGCATTGGTTAGTTTAAGTGGCATAACAATAAGTTTATAATAACTGTATTAAGTTTAAAAGGCAGCCTTTTATTCCTTTCCTTCTTTTATATAGATAAGGCTATAAGCGTTTTTAAGGTTTAAGGCTATAAACCATTGTGCCTTGTTAAGTTAGTCTTGTATTTTAGGGATAAGTAGCAAAGGGTACTAATTTTTAATGGTAATATTATTTAATTTTCGATAGTTAATAACTAGTTGCTATTTTAATTTGCTAATAGGTGTCATTTTTTGCTTCTTTTTTTAATTTATCTTAGGTACGAAGGCAATAAGAAATCCAGCTAGTAACTTAAAAGGCTAAATAGTTCCTTACTTTAGATTTATGTTAAGGTATCATTTTAGTGCTACGAGCTTGCTTTTGTTAAACGGATATATCTTTATAAATGGCGGATAAGTGTTGGGTTTTAAAAGTATTTTATAATTTTATTATAAGTGTTTAAAAAGGCTAATGTTAGCTTTATCCTTAAATAGCTAAAGGTACCTTTGTAGGTACTTGTTTAAAACTTGTTTAGTTCTAATTATATCTAATGTTTCCTTTATTAAAAGGAGAAATTAAACTTTGTTTTATTTGTGTAATAGCTTGTTGTTAGCTTTTAACTAATTACTGCAATAAAAGGGCATGTTGTCTTGCCTTTTTACAAGCTATAGTCTTGCTATGGCTATTGTAAGTAAGAGCTTAGTATTAAAGTCTTGCACTAAGTGCCATTTGCCTTAATGCAGTTAGCTAGTAACCTAGTTAATTATAAGGTTCTTTTCTTATAGCTAATCTTGTTTTAGCATTATCCTTTGTAATGTAGGAGTAATATTAAGCATAAAAATGCTTTTATATCTTAGTATTTATAGGTAAGCGTAAGGACTTTTACAAGCAACTCGTTTGTTTTTGTAAGTTATGTTGTTTCCTTTAAAGTTTGTTAATTGGTAAAGCATATCTTTGTATTGCTAAGGCAATCCTAGCTTATTAACCAAACATGGGTAAATGTAGCTGCGGTTAGCCTTGCTGTTAATTAAAGCGTTAATCCACCTTCCTTTTAGCTAAACCTTTAAGCTTAGCTAATTTCTTGTTTTCTTTATTATTTGCAAAAATAAGGTTTGTTATGTTACATGTCGTCCCTTTACAAGCAACTTTCGTCGTTTTCCAAATCTAAGGTGTCTTTAACAAACATCCTAGTGTCTTTATTGTATTTATAGCTATTTCTTAAAGCCATTTCCTTAAAAGGCGTACTATAAATGTTGTAGTTTTAGAAAGCAAACCGTATGCTTTTCTTTGTAAGCTTTTAGACTTGTTTAAGTGTAAAGTAGCAAATAGGGAATGCAACCACTTAGCTAGCTTGTTTTTCGTTATTTCCTACAAATCGCTTTGCAAGGCTAAACTCCAACGCCTTTTCTTTTAAATTTATGTGCTAATCCTTTGTAACTAGTTTTTTAAGACACTTTTATGCTGCCTATTACGCCATTAAAAGGGTGTAATTGCGTCCCTAAATTCCTTACTTTACTAAAAAGTTTAGCTAATGGTCTTAGTTGTGGATTAGCTAAGCAAGTTGTTGTTGTTTTTAGCATAAGTGCTAAATAATAGCGTTTTTAGCGTTGTGGTTTTCCTTATATAATGCTTTAACAACGTTAAGCTGGTTTTAAGCCTTAAGTAGGTTATTATACGTTTCTTTGCATAAAGCACAATTATTAATGCTTTTAAAGGCAAAAGTTGTTGCATGCTTTGTGTTTTTGGCGTATTCTTAAGTGCGCTGCTAACTAATAAACTCTTCTTTATATAAAGGTTGTTAAATAAAAAGCGCAAGTTTTCTTTAAGGCTAAAAGTTGTAAATTGCCTTAAGTTGCATATGGGGTTTGTAGTAATTCCTAAGACAATGGATTTATGCAACATGCTTATGGCTTGGGGTTTTAGGGAGGCAAAGTTTGTGATTTTCCCTTATGGTAAGTAACAAAGGGAACTTTTAGCTTTTTTTGGTGCTTACCTTTGCAAACCTTAGGCTGCTAAGGCTATCCTTGTTTAAGGGATATAGTTGGTATGGCCATTTAAAATTAGGCGCACTTTTGTTTAGTTTAAGGGTTATAAGCAAGTTAAGTTTGTTAAACCCTTGTTTATATTTGTTTTATATTATCTTTTCACCATCTTATTGCATACTTGCTATCATTAAGGGAAAAGGGCAGTTGTTTTTAGTTACATTTCCTTTAATTCTTGCAACTAGCTACATAGCAAGCTTAGTGGCAAATTTGTCTTTTTCGTCTTTTAAGCTGCTGTCTTTTAAGCGTGGGGGGTTGTATAATAATAAAGCTTAAATAGTGAATTGTTAGATTTGCTTTTTCTTTTCTTGTTGTTTTTATGCTTTATAGTTATTACAAAATTGCATTTGCTGTGATTGTTTTAGAAAAGAGCGCAAATGATGCGTTTTGGTTACAATTAATTAGGGTTGTTTTAAGGAGTTTTGTTTGTAATGTGTTTTTATTATGCTAAGTTGCTTAGTGGGTTTCTTTGCTATTAGCGCAGCTTAAAGGCATTAATTCTTAAGTATTAGGTGTGTTTTCCCATTAAAAGAAGTGCGTTGTTAACAAGGTTGTTAGTAATTGCAAGCCTAATGGCTTAGCTTGTTATAATTAAAACACTTCCTTATAAACCTTCCCTTATTTTATTGCGTAAGGGCTATGCTTAGCTTTATAAGCTTGGCATGCGTTTCGTGTAATATAAGTTAATGCTGTTGGTATGGTTGCTTGCGATTTCCATAGTGTTTCTTTTGTTGCGATTTTACTTTAATGTCTTTACTTTTTTTTTCTTGTTGTTATTTTTATAATTGTTGGTTTAGTTATATTGCTATGTTTGCATATTTCGCAAACGTTTTAGGGCGGTTTTAAAGATAAAGTTAGTCCTTAACTTTTTCTTTTAAGCCTTTGTAATACTAAGCTATTAAGGCATTATTGTTGTTAAAGTTAAGGCGCACCGCTAGTTATTAAAATTTAGCGGTATATTTTGCAGCAAATGTTTTTTGCTTTAGGTAGCTTAGGGCAATCTTAGCTTATTAAGTTGTATTAACAAACCTAAATATAGCGATAAGTTGTTCTTTAAAGCTATTAAACTTAAAAAACAGTTAAGTGGTTTTCGCCGTTTTGCCATATGGTTTGTTATTCTCGTTTTTAAGGTTGCGTTTTATGTGTTCTTTTAAAATCCTTTTATACCACTTTTTAGCTTTCTTAGTAAGTTAAGCTTTTGCTACCACAACTGTAGGCTTCTTATAAACTCTTATAGCTTTTAAATAAACTTGTAGCTTGTTTATAAACAAGTTTAGCATGTAAAGATTGCCATTATAAGCTTTGAAAACAAAAAGCTTAAGGATTTCCTTTTTAAGGGGGGTTAGTTGCTAGCCTAAAGCTAAAGCTTAAAGCAAGGTTTTGTTAATTAACATTGTAGTATGCATAAAGGATTTAGCCATTGTATTGTTTAAAAACTTGCTAGCTTGTTAATTAAATAAAAGCGGTTAACGTGTTACAACTTAACTGCAAAAATAAGGTAAGGTAATGCTTGTTTAAAACAATAAAGGAGCAAGTTGCAAATAATTATAAGTTATAGTTAATAAGGCGTGGTAGCTAAGGAACCGTGCTTAGGATTAACTACTATAAAACTATCTAATTATAAGGAAACAACATTGTCTTGTCTTATACTTGGTTCCTTCATTATTTTTTCTTAAAACATTATTACCCTTTGCCACAGCTATAGCAAAGTGCGCTAATGCTTTATTGCAGTGCGTTGTAATGCGTTAATGCTAAGTTGTAAAGCAATGCAGCATTTAAATGAGGAGTTTTGCCATGTTGCTCTGCCTTTTCCTTAGAGTAGTGAGGTAGCTTGTTATGTAACGGTTCGTGGGGCCGTAACAATACAAGAATGGCCAACCCACCCAAAACTAGTTTATCTTTTTTAAAACCACGGTAACAAGAAGCTAAAGGCTATTTGGCAGCCGCTTAGCTAAAAAAATTAAGAAAAAGGCGTTAGTTAACTAATGCATTAAGTGCTAGAACTTTTATTCCTTATACAAATGCAAGTAAAAAAAGCGGTGTAACAACTGCTTTAACTTAGCTTATTTCTCCCTTATGCTTAAATAGCCATGTTGCTTAAATGTAACATGGTGCACTAACTGCCATAGCTTTTATAAGGCTAACATAAACACTTGTTTAATGCGCTTTGTATAGAAAAACAGCTAGTGGGTTTTTCCCACTAACTTGCAAAAAAGGAGCATTTAACAACAAGGCAAGAAGTTGTATAAGCAAGCCCATTCTTAGCTTATAATTTCCTTAAACTAAACTGCATAAGCATTAGCTTTAGCACTAGCACTAGCGTTAGCCCTAACGTTAGCGCTAGGCTTACTAGTAATAGTTAAAAGCACCACGCTGCCTACTTTTACACTTAAAAGCGCTATAACACTTAACTACACCTTTTTAAAAAGCTAGTTAAGTACTCGCTTAAAAGTAGTGCAATAGCTTACGTTAACCCCTTTTATAAGCTTAAGCAAGCTTATAGCAAACATTATAAACTAAATTAATATTGCAACGATACGCTTCTTTATTAATAAGGTAATAGCAACATGTTAATTTAAGGCATAGTAAGCTAAAGCTCACTTAGCCTTTGCAAACCATTTAAACATAAAAAAATACTAATAAGCTTTATGTAAAAACAAGGTTAAGTGTTATGGCCCTACAAACCGTTACATAACAAGCTACCTTACTACCCTAAGGGAAAGGCAAAGTAACATGGCAAAACTCCTTATTTAAATGCTACGTCGCTTTGCAACTTAGCATTAACGCATTATAACACACTGCAATAAAGCATTAACGCACTTTGCCGCAGCTATGGCAAAGGGTGACAATGTCCTAAAAAAAGATAATAAAAGAACTAGGTATAAGATAAAATAATGTTATCTCTTTATAGTTAAATAGTTTTATAATAGTTAATCTTAAGCATGGTTCTTTAGTTACTACGCCTTATTAACCATAACTTGTAATTGTTTATAACTTGCCTTTTTGTTGTTTTAAACAAGCATTACCTTACCTTGTTTTTATAGTTAGGTTGTAACACGTTAACCGCTTTTGTTTAATTAACAAGCTAGCAAGTTTTTAAATAATATAATGGCTAAATCTTTTACATATATTGCAATGTTAACTAATAAAACCTCGCTTTAAGCTTTGGCCTTAAGCTAGCAACTAACCCTTTTTAAAAAAGAAGTTTTTAAGCTTTTTGTTTTTAAAGCTTATAATGGCAATCCTTGCACGCTAAACTCGTTTGTAAACAAGCTACAAGTTTATTTGGAAGCTATAAGAGTTTATAAAAAGCCTATAGCTATAGTAGCAAGAGTTTAACTTATTAAAAAGGCTAAAAAGTAATATAAAGGAATCTTAAAGAAACACATAAAACGCAATCTTAAAAACGAAAATAACAAACCATATGGCGAAATAGCGAAAACCACTTAATTGTTTTCTAGGTTTAATGGCTTTAAAAAACAACTTACCGCTATATTTAAGTTCGCTAATGCAGCTTAATAAGCCAAGACTACCTTAAGCTGCCTAAAGCAAAAAACGTTTGCTGTAAAATATACTGCCAAATTTTAATAACTAGTGGTGCGCTTTAACTTTAATAACAATGATGCCTTAATGGCCTAGTATTATAAAGGCCTAAAGAAGGAAGTTAAGGACTAACTTTATCTTTAAAACCGCCTTAAAACGTTTGCGAAATATGCGAACATGGCAATATAACTAAACTAATAACTGTGGGAATAACAACAAGAAAAAAAAAGTAAGGACGCTAAAGTGAAATTATAATAAAAGAAACACTATGGAAATTGCAAGTGATTATACTAATAGCATTAACCCATGTTACATGGAATACATGTTAAGCTTATAAAGCTAAGCATGGCTTTTATATAATAAAATAAAAGAAGGTTTATAAGAAAGTGTTTCAATTGTAATAAGCTAAGCTATTAAGCTTGCAATTGCTAACAACCTTATTAGTAGCGCACTTCTTTTAATGGGAAAACACACTTAGTACTTGAAAATTAACGCCTTTAAGCTGCGTTAATAGTAAAAGAACTTGCTAAGTAACTTAGCATAATGGAAACACACTATAAACGAAACTCCTTAAAATAACCTTAACCAATTATAACTAAAACGCATCATTTGCGCTTTTTCCTAAGACAATTATAGCAAGTGCAATTTCGCAATAATTATAAAGCATAAAAACGACGAGAAAGGAAGAAGCAAATCTAATAATTTACTATTTAAGCTTTATTATTATATAACTCCTTACGCCCAAAAGACAGCAGCTTAAAAGACAAAAAAGACGAATTTACTACTAAGCTTGCTATGTAACCAGTTGTAGGAATTAAAGGAGATGTAACTAAAAACAATTGCCCTTTTCTCTTAATAATGGCAAGTGTGCAATAAAATGGTGGAAAGACAATGTGGGATAAATATAAACAAGGGTTTAACAAACTTAACTTGCTTATAACCCTTAAACCAAACAAAAGTGCGCCTAATTTTAAATGGCTATACCGACTATATCCCTTAAATAAAAATGGCTTTAGCAGCTTAAGGTTCGTAAGGGTAAGCATTAAAGAAAGCTAAAAGTCCTCTTTATTGCTTATCATGGGGGAAAATCATAAACTCTACCTCTTTAAAACCTTAAGCCATAAGCATGTTGCATAAATTCATTGTCTTGGGAATTACTATAAACCTTATATGTAACTTAAGGCAATTTACAACTTTTAGCCTTGGAAAAGACTTGCGCTTTCTATTTAACAACCCTTGTATAAGGAAGAGTTCATTAGTTGGCAACGCACCTAAGAATACGCCAAAAACACAAAGCATGCAACAACCTTTGCCTTTAAAAGCATTAATAACTATGCTTTATGTAAAGAAACGTATAATAACCTACTTAAGGCTTAAAACTAGCTTAATGTTGCTAAGGCATTATATAAAGAAAACCACAACGCTAAAAACGCTATTATCTAGCACTTATGCTAAAAACAACAACAACTTACTTAACTAATTCACAACCAAAACTACCAGCTAAACTTTTTGGTAAAGTGGGGGATTTAGGAATGCAATTACATTCTCTTAATGGCATAATAAGCAGCATAAAAGTGTCTTAAAAAACTAGTTACAAAAAATTAGCACATAAATTTAAAAAAAAAAGCGCTAAAGTTTAGCCTTGCAAAGCGATTTGTAGGAAATAATAAAAAACAAGCCAGCTAAGTAGCTGCATTTTCTATTTGCCGCTTTACATCTAAACAAGTTTAGAAGCTTACAAAGGAAAGCATACGGTTTGCTTTCTAAAACTATAACATTCATAGTATGCCTCTTAAAGAAACGGCCTTAAGAGATAGCTATAAATATAATAAAAACATTAAGATGTTTGTTAAAAACACCTTAAATTTGGAAAATAACGAAAGTTGCTTGTAAAGGGATAATATGCAATATAACAAACCTTGTCTTTGCAAATAATAAAAAAGACAAGAAATTAGCTAGGCCTAAAGGTTTAGCTAAAAGGAAAGTAGATTAATGCTTTAATTAATAGTAGGGCTAATTGTAGCTACATTTACCTATGTTTGGTTAATAAGCTAAAATTGCCTTAGCAATACAAAAATATGCCTTACTAATTAATAAACTTTAAAGAAAACGACATAACTTATAAAAACAAACAAATTGCTTGTAAAAATTCTCACGCTTACTTACAAATACTAAAACATAAAAGCATCCTTATGCTTAATATTACTTTTGCATTATAAAAGATAGTGCTAAAACAAAACTAGCTATAAGAAAAAAACCTTATAATTAACTAAGTTATTAGCTAATTACATTAAAGCAAATAACACTTAGTGCAAAACCTTAATACTAAGCTCTTACTTGTAACAACCACGGCAAAACTATAGCTTGCAAAAGGGCAAGATAACACGCCCTTTTATTATGGTAATTAATTAAAAGCTAACAATAAGCCACCACACAAATAAGATAAAGTTCAATTTCTCCTCTTAATAAAGGAAACATTAAATATAATTAAAACTAAATAAGTTCTAAATAAGTACTTACAAAGGTACTCCTAGCTATTTAAGGACAAAGCTAACGTTGTTACAACCTAACTGCAAAGACAAGGTAAGGTAATGCTTGTTTAGAACAACAAAGGGGCAAGTTGCAAACAATTACAAGTTGTGGTTAATAAGGCGTAGTAGCTAAAGAACCGTGCTTAGGATTAACCGCTGCAAAACTATCTAATTATAAGGAGATAACATCATCTTGTTTTATACCTGGTTCCTCCATTATCTTTTCTTAGAACATTGTCACCTTTTGCCATAGCTGTGGCAAAGTGCGCTAATGCTTTATTGTGGTGCGTTGTAATGCGTTGATGCTAAGTTGCAAAGCAACGCAGCATTCAAATGAGGAGTTTTGCCATGTTGCTTTGCCTTCCTTTTAGGATAGTAGGGTAGCTTGTTATGTAACGGTTTGTGGGACTGTAACACAATTCCCCTTCTTTTAGCTAAAGTTTTTAAAGCTTTGCTTATTCTTTTTTAGGCTACTTACTATGTTTAATCTTAACTATAACTTAAGGTACTAATAGCGCTTGCTAAGCTTATTTAATCGCTTTAGTATTAACGTTATGCCTTATTCTTGTTGTTTTGCGAAAGGAATTCGTTGTTATGGTATAAACTAGTTAAAAAGCAACTTTAAGTGATGTGAAGCTTGTTTTCGAGCAGGTGTAAAATGCGATAGTTTAAATTGTCCTTTAGCTAATAAAGGTGAGGTTTTCCCACTTTAAGAGAGGGCACATGGCTAATTCTTTTTTTTTTTCTTTTAGTGAACCGCTTGATATTTAAGGCTAACCGTTTTAATTGTAAGGAAGCTAAGGCCAAAGCCGAGTTCTTAAGGTTGGCTTAAGAATAACAAACCGTTGTTGCTTGTATTTCTCATTTGCGAAAACAAAAAGAACTAGTTTGGCGAAAAAGGTTTAAGCTAGTAGGAAGGACAATAAATGAGTTGGAGGCCATAAAGGCAAAGGAAAATGCTGCTTTAGCGTTAAGCTTAACAGTTTCGTCTTATGCTGCCATTCCTTCTTTTAAGGTTCCTTTTAATTGGTCCTTATTGCTAGTTAAGCCTTTTTCTTCGTTCGGTGTTAATCCTAAAGGTTTTTCTTAGCTTAAACCTGCTGCTTTTAAAGGTATTGCTAAAGCAAATATTAAGCGTTTTAAAGGTTTATAACGGGTTTCTAGGTATTTTCTTCTTCTCTATAGCCTTTTCATTTAATTAAGTATTTGCTGCGTCCTTAATGTTCTTGGTGGTTTTAAACTGCTTTTACATTGTATTCCTTAAGGTTTTTTATTTCTATCGTTGTTTTGAAAGGAATGCTTGGGTTTGCTACCTCAAGGAGTGATACGTAAAATCGTAAGTGGATGTTCGTTGTTACAAGCAACTTAAGTTTGTAATTAACATCCGAAATTTTTCGCGCAATTTTAAATGGTCCAAGTTTCTTGTAATCTAACTTGTCGCTTAGTTATTTGGTTTTAATGTTTTTGCATAGCAAATACACATAATCTCCCTCTTTTAAGGCTAGTCCTTTTAGCCTAAATTAATTCGCGGTATTAGTTATTCGCTGCTAAAAGAATTGGAGTTCTTAACGTAAATTAATATGTAGTTGCCATAGTTGTTCGCCATGAATATTTGCTGCTAAAACCTAAGTTAGCTTGGTGTTAAATTTAAAGGTAGGTTTATATTCAAAGTTGGCGAAATAAGGGGAAACGCCAGTGGTTTTTATGGCTGCGTTATTGTATGTTATTTGTGCTATTAGTAACAACAAGACTTAGTTATCTTAGGCATGGTTGATAAAAAATTGTAAATATTGCTTAAGTGTTTAGTTTATTCTTTCGGTTTGCTTATTTGTTTCTAAATAAAATGCAGTTAAAGGTTTTAGCTCGATTCCTAGGTGTCTTGCTAAGCTTATCCAAAAATTAAACACAAAAGTGGTTCTTTAATTTAAGACAATTTTTGTAAAGAAACCGTGAATGCTTGCAACATGTTGCAAGAACTAGTATACAAGGTTAAGTGCTTAATGTCCTTTGTTAATAGGTAAAAAGTACGCGAATTTAGTGAATTTGTTAACCACAACAAGGATATTGTTATATAGTCGTTTTGTTAAGGGTTTAAAGAATGGTGGAAGCTTAACAATTAGGTTTTACAAAATACTTAACTATAGGCGTTTTAGTATAAGTAGTGCTTGTAGTTAACCATATAGTGCATGTTGTAAAGTCTTGGTTTTGTTGCAAATGTCGCAATTGCGTACATATTTCTTAACTTCTTAATTTTATTTAGTTGTATTGTAATATTGCTTTAGTTAATTAAGCGTTTTAAAGTTCCCAAAGTGTCTTATTAGCAACGTTTCATGCGCATAGCGAATTGCTGTTTTTCGGAGTTTTGGAGGTATTTAGAGTTTTCCTTAGCTGTAAGGGAGTTTATTGCTAATTGTAACTCCTTTTAAGTAATTATCGTGTGTGCTTGTATAGTTCCATAATTGTTCCAAAACAAGATTTCGCATGGCGATCCGGTGCATGGCTCCTATAGTTATCCTTTCATTTTTAAGAGTTAACAAAGCCTGTGGCTTTGAAATTCCATTAAGCTTTGCATCTAATCTTTAACTTAAAATATCTGCTTTTTTATTTAGTTTTCCTTTTCTGTAAAGGATTTGGAAGTTGAATTTTGCAAGGTTTTTAGCCCATCTTATTTGTTGTTAATTAAGCTGCTTAGTAGTTGTAAAGTGTACCAGGTTTTAGTAATTTAAGTATATAGTAATAAGGTGTTGTGCCCTCTTAAGGTAAACGCTTTATTTTTTAAGGGCGTATATAATGGCTATGAGTTCCTTGTTATGAATAGGGTAATTTATTTGTGTTTTGTTGAATTTATGCAAGAAAAATGCTACAAGGTGTAATCATCTTTCTTTATCTTTTTGTTTAAGTTGTCTTCTTATGGCAAAGTTTAACGCGTTTGTTTTAACTTCGTAAGGTAGGCTAAGATTTGGTGCCTTAAAGATTAGGTTAAATAACATTGCATCTTTAATGCGGTTAAAGGCTAATTAAGTTTCTTTCGTTTAGCGAAAGTTTACATCTTTCCCTATAAGGTTTGTGAGAAGTTTCGCAAAACCACTGTAGTTTTAAACAAATCGTTAGTAAAAGTTAGCAAATCCTAAAAAGGCACGCACATCTTTCGTTGTAATAAGCGTTAGCCAATCTTTCACTGCTACAAGCTTGGACTCTTGCATTCTTATCTTTTTAAGCTTAATAGTGCATTTTAAGAAATTAACCTTTTGCATGTGGAATTTGCTTTTGTCTATACTAAGCAAAAGGTTTGCGTTTTAAAGTTTTTCCAAAATGGCGTGTATGTGTTGCTAATGTTCTTTTAAGGTTTCTAAATATATAAAAACATCGTTTAAATAAGCAATTACAAAGAGATCGAGGTGTTTTTAAAAAACATAGTTAATTATTTCTTGGAAGCTAGTAAGGGCGTTGGTTAATTTAAGTAACATAACGGTAAGTTTGTAATAACCATATCGAGTTTAAAAGGCGGCCTTTTATTCCTCTCCTTTTTTTATATAAATAAAGCTGTAGGCGTTTTTAAAGTTTAAAGCTATAAACCATTATGCCTTGTTAAGTTAGTTTTATATCTCGAGGATAAGTAGCAAAGGGTACCAATTCTTAACGGTGATATTATTTAATTTTTGGTAGTTAATAACTAGTCGCCATTCCAATTTGCCAGTAAATGTCGTTTTTTGCTTCCTTTTCTAATCCATCTTAGGTATAAAAGCAATAAGAAATTTAGCCGGTAACTTAGAGGGCTAAATAGTTCTTTGCTTTAGATTTGCGTTAAAGTATTGTCTTAGTGCTACAAGCTTGCTTTTGTTAAGCGAATATATCTTTATAAATGGCGGATAAGTGTTGGGTTTTAGGGGTATTTTATAGTTTCATTGTAAGTGTTTGGAAAGGCTAACGTTAGCTTTGTCCTTAAATAGCTAAGGGTACTTTCGTAAGTACTTGTTTAAAATTCGTTTAGTTTTAATCGTATCTAATGTTTCTTTTATTAGAAGGAGAAATTAGACTTTATCTTGTTTATGTGGTGGCTTGTTGTAAGCTTTTAACCAATCTTCGTAACGAAAGGGCGTGTTGTCTTGCCCTTTTGCAAGTTGTAATCTTGCTGTAGCTATTGCAAGTAAGAGCTTGGTATTGAGGTCTTGCACTAGGTGCCATTTGCCTTAATGCAGTTAGCTAGTAACCTAGTTAATTATAAGGTTTTCTTCTTGTAACTAATCTTGTTTTAGCACTATTCTTTGTAGTGTAGGAGTAATGTTAAGCGTAAAAATGCTTTTATGTTTTAGTATTTATAAGTAAGCGTAAGGACTTTTACAAACAACTTATTCGTTTTTATAGGTTATGTTGTTTCTTTTAAAGTTTGTTAATCAGTAAGGCGTGTTCTTGTGCTGCTATGGCAATCCTAGCTTGTTAACCAAACATGGGTAAATGTAGCTATGGTTAGCCCCACTATTAATTAAAGCGTTAATTCACCTCCCTTTTAGCTAAACCCTTAGTTTTAGTTAGGCTCTTGTTTTCATTATTTGCAAGGATAAGGTTTATTATGTTGTGTGTTATTCTTTTATAAGCAACTTTTGTTGTTTTCCAAATTTAAGGCGTCTTTAACAAACATCCCAATGTTTTTGTTATATTTGTAGCTATTTCCTAAGGCCGTTTCCTTAAGTGGTATGCCATTAACGTTGTATGCTTAAAAAGCAAACCGTATGCCTTCTTCCATAAGCTTCCAGACTTGTTTGGGCGTAAAGCGGCGAATAAGAAATGCAGCTACCTAGCTAGCTTATTTTTCGTTATTTCCCACAAATTGCTTTGTAAGGCCAAACTCTAACGCCTTTTCTTTCAAACTTATGTGCTAATCCTTTGTAACCAGTTTTTCAAAACACTTCCATGCTGCCCATTGCGCCGTTAAGGGGGTGTAATTGCATCCCTAAATCCCTTACTTCGCTAAAAAGTTTAGCTAGTGGTTTTGGTTGTGAATTAGCTAGGCAAGCTGTTGTTATTTTTGGCGTAAGTGCTAAATGGTAGCGTTTTTAGCGTCGCGGTTTTCCTTATACAATGCCTTAGCAACGTTAAGTTGGTTTTAAGCCTTAAGTAAGTTATTGTATGTTTCTTTGCATAAAGCATAGTTATTAATGCTTTTAAAGGCAAAGGTTGTCGCATGCTTCGTGTTTTTAGCATATTCTCGGGTGCACTGCCAACTAATAAACTCCTCCTTATACAAAGGTTGTTAAATAGGAAGCGCAAGTCCTTTTTAAAGCCAAAAGTTGTGAATTGCCTTAAGTTGCATATAAGGTTCGCAGTAATCCCCAAGACAATAAATCCATGCAATATGCTTATAGCCCGGGATTCTAAAAAGGTAAAGTTTGTAATTTTCCCTTATAGTAAGCAACAAAGGAAACTTCTAGCTTTTTTTAGTGCTTACCCTTGCAAACCTTAAGCTGCTAAGGCTATTCTTATTTAAGGGATATAGTTAATATAGCCATCTAAAATTAGGCGTACTCTTGTTTGGTTTAAGGGTTGTAAGCAAGTTAAGTTTGTCAAATCCTTGTTTATACTCGTTTTACATTGCCTTTCCGCCATCTTGCTACGCACCTACCATTATCAAGGAAAAAAGGCAGTTATTTTTAATTACATCTCCTTTAATTCTCGCAACTAGCCACATAGCAAGTCCAGCAACAAACTTGTCCTTTTCATCCTTTAAGCCGCTATCTTCCAGGCGTGAAAGGTTATATGGTGATAAAGCTTAAATAATAAATTGTTAAACTTGCTTTTTTTTCTCCTATTGTTCTTATGCTTTATAGTTGTTGCGGAATTGCACCTGCCATAATTGTTTTAAGAAGGTGCATAAGTGATGAGTTTCCGTTACTCTTGGTTAGGGTTGTTCTAAAAAGTCTTGTTTATAGTGAGTTTCCATTATGCTAAATCGCTTAGTGGGTTCTTTTATAACTAGCGCAGCTTAAAAGCGTTAATTCTTAGGTAATAGGTTCATTTTCCCATTAAAAGCGGTGCGTTGTTGTTAAAGTTGCTGGCAATTGCAAGCCTAGTGGCTTGGCTTGTTGCAATTAAAACACTTCCCCGTGAATCTTCCATCGTTTTGTTGCGTAAAAGCCATGCTTAGCTTTATGGGCTTGGCATGCGTTTTATGTAACATGGGTTAATATTGCAGGTATAATTGCTTATGATTTCCATAATGCTTTTCTTATCACAATTTTATCCTAACGTTCTCACTTTTTTTTTCTTGTCGTTGTTTCCATAGTTGTTAGTTTAGTTGTACTGCTATATTTGCATATTCTGCAAATGTCTTAAAGCGGTTTTAAAGATAAAGTTAGTCTTTAACTTCTTCTTTTAAGCCCTTATAGTACTAAGCCATTAAGGCATCGTTATTGTTAAAGTTAAGGCGCATTGCTAATCGTTAAAATTTAGCGGTATATTTCGCGGCAAACGTCTTTTGCTTTAGGCGGCTTAGGGTAATCTTAGCTTGTCGAGCTGCATTAGCAAACCCAAATATAGCGGTAAGTCGTTCCTTAAAGCCATTAAACCCAAAGAATAGTTAAGTGGTTTTCGCCGTTTTGCTATATAGTTTGTTATTCTTATTCTTAAGGTTGCGTTTTATGTGTTTTTTTAAAATCCTTTTATACCACTCCTTAGCCTTCTTAGTAAGTTAAGCTCTTGCTACTATAGCTGCAAGCTTCTTATAAACTCCTATAGCTTTTAAATAAACTTGCAGCTTGTTTATAAACAAGTTTAACATGTAAGGATTGCCATTATAAGCTTTAAGGACAAAAAGCTTAAGAACTTCTTTTCCAAAAAGGGTTGGTTGCTAGCCTAAGGCTAAAGCTTAAAGCAAGGTTTTGTTAATTAACATTGTGGTGTATGTAAAAAATCTAGCCATTGTATTGTTTGAAAACTTGCTAGCTTGTTAATTAAACAAGAGCGGTTAACATGTTACAACCTAACTACAAAAACAAGGTAAGGTAATGCTTATTTAAAACAACAAGGAGGCAAGTTGCAAACAATCACAAGTTGTGATTAATAAGGCGTGGTAGCTAAGGAACCATGCTTGGGATTAACCACTACAAAACTATCTAACTATAAAGAGATAACATTATCTTGTCTTATACCTAGTTCCTCCATTATCTTTTCTTAGGATATTGTTACCTTTTGCTGCAGCTATGGCAAAGTGCGCTAATGCTTCATTGCGGTACGTTGTAATGCATTAATGCTAAGTTACAAAGCGACGCAGCATCCAAATGAGGAGTTTTGCCGTGTTGCTCTGCCTTTCCCTTAAGGTAGCAAGGTAGCTTGTTATGTAACGGTTCGTGGGGCCATAACAAACGTTAGCTTTCCCAAACACTTATAATGAAACTATAAGATACCCTTAAAACCCAACACTTATCCGCCGTTTATAAAGATATATCCGCTTAACAAAAGCAAGCTTATAATACTAAAACGATACTTTAACGCAAATCTAAAGCAAGGAATTATCTAGCCTTTTAAGTTACTAGCTAGATTTCTTATTGCCTTTGTACTTAAAATGGATTAAAAAGGGAAGCAAAAAATGACACTTACTAGCGAATTAGAATGGCAACTAGTTATTAACTATCGAAAATTAAATAATATTATTGTTAAGAATTAATACTCCTTGCCACTTATCCCTAAGATATAAAACTAACTTAACAAAGCATAATGGTTTATAACTTTAAACTTTAAAAACGCTTATAGCCTTATCTGTATGAAAAAAGGAAAGGAATGAAAGGCTGCCTTTTAAACCTAATACAATTACTACAAACCTACTATTATGCCACTTAAACTAACTAATGCCCTTACTAACTTTTAAAAAATAATTAACCATGTTTTTTAAAAATACCTTAATCTCTTTGTAATTGCTTATTTAAATAATGTCTTTATATATTTGGAAACCTTAAAAGAATACTAGCAACATGTACACGCCATCTTAGAAAAACTTTAAAACGCAAACCTTTTGCTTAGCGTAAACAAAAGTAAATTCTATGTACAAAAGGTTAATTTTCTAAAATGCACCATTAAGCCTAGAAAGATAAAAATGCAAAAGTTTAAGCTTATAATAATAAAAGATTGGCTAATGCTTATTATAACAAAAAATGTATATGCCTTTTTAAAATTTGCCAACTTTTACCAACGATTTGTTTAAAACTACAATAGCTTTGTAAAACCTTTTATAAACCTTACAAAAAAAGACGTAAACTTTTGCTAGATAAAAGAAACCTAATTAGCCTTTAACCACATTAAAGATGCAATGTTATTTAACTTAATCCTTAAAGCACTAAACCTTAGCTTGCTTTACAAAGTTAAAACAAACGCGTTAAACTTTGTTATAAAAGGACAACTCGGATAAAGAGATAAAGAAGGATAATTATACCTTATAGCATTTTTCTCGCACAAATTTAACAAAACACAAATAAATTACCCCATTTATAACAAGGAACTTATAGCCGTTATATACGCCTTTAAGGAATGAAGCGTTTACCTTAAAGGGGCACAACACCTTATTACCATATACTTAGATTACTAAAACTTGGTACACTTTATAACTACCAAGCAGCTTAATTAACGATAAACAAAATGGGCTAAAAACCTTGCAAAATTTAACTTTTAAATCTTTTATAAAAAAGGAAAATTAAATGAGAAAGCAGATATTTTAAGTTAAAGATTAGATGTAAAGCTTAATGGAATTTTAAAGCTATGGGCTTTGTTAACTTTTGAAGATAAAAGGATAACTATAAAAGCCATGCATTAAATCGCCATGCAAAATCTTGTTTTGGAACAATTATAAAACTATACAAGCACATATAACAACTACTTTAAAGGAGTTATAATTAGTAATAAACTTCTTTATAGCTAAGGAAAACTTTAGGTACCTTTAAAACTTTGAAAAACAGTAATTTGCTATGCGCACAAAACGTTGCTAACGAGACATTTTAGAAACTTTAAAACACTTAACTAACTAAGACGATATTATAATATAACTAGATAAAGTTAAAAAGTTAAAAAATATATATGTAGTTGTGATATTTGCAACAAAACCAAAACCTTATAATATGCATTGTATAATTAATTACAAGCGCTACTTATACCAGAACGCCTATAGTTAAGTATTTTGTAAAACTTAATTATCAAACTTTCATTATTTTCTAAACTTTTAATGAAACAACTATATAATAATATCTTTGTTATAGTTAACAAATTTACTAAGTTTGCATACTTTTTACTTATTAATAAAAGATACTAAGCACCTAACCTTGTATATTAGTTCTTATAACATATTGCAAGCATTTATAGTTTTCTTATAGAGATTGTTTTAAATTAAGAAACCATCTTTGTGTCCAAATTTTAAACAAGCTTAGCAAAACATCTAAGAATTAAGCTAAAACCTTTAACTGCATTTTATTTAAAAACAAATAAGCAAACTAAAAAAACAAACTAAACACTTAAGCAATATTTACAATCTTTTGTTAACCATGCCTAAGACAACTAGGTTTTGCTATTACCAATGGCATAAATGGCATATAATAGCGCAGCCATAAAAACTACTAAGGTTTCCCTTTATTTCGCCAACTTTAGATATAAACCTACCTTTGAATTTAACACTAAGCCAACTTAGGTTTTAGCAGCAGATATTTATGGCAAACAATTATAGCAACTATATATTAATTTACGTTAAAAACTCCAATTCCTTTAGCAGCAAATAACTAATACTGCGAATTAGTCTAAGCTAAAAAAACTAGCTTTAAAAGAGGGAGATTATGTATATCTGCTACGCAGAAACATTAAAACCAAACAACCAAGCAACAAGTTAAATTACAAGAAACTTAAACTGTTTAAGATTGCGCGAAAAATTTTAGATGTTAATTACAAATTCAAGTTGCTTATAACAATAAACATCTATTCACAATTTTACATATTGCTCCTTAAGGTAGCAAACCTAAGCATTCCTCTTAAAACGACAATGGAAATAAAAAACCTTAAGAAATATAATGTAAAAGCAGTTTAAAACCACTAAAAATATTAAGGACATAGCAAATACTTAATTAAATAAAAAGGCTATAAAAAAGAAGAAAACACTTAGGAACTCGTTACAAACCTTTAAAACGCTTAACATTTGCTTTAGCAATACCTTTAAAAGCAGCAAGTTTAAGCTAAGAAAAACTTCTAAAATTAATACCGAATAAAAAAAAAGGCTTAGCCAGCAATGAGAACCAATTAAAAGGAACCTTAAAGGAAGGAATGGCAACATAAAACAAAACTATTAAGCTTAACGCTAAAGCAGCATTTTCCTTTGCCTTTATAGCCTTTAACTTATCTATTATCCTTCTTGCTAGCTTAAACCCTTTTTACTAAACCAATTCCTTTTGTTTTTGCAAATGAGAAATATAAGCAATAATGGTTTGCTGTTTTTAAGCTAACTTTAAAAACTTAGTTTTAGCCTTGGCTTTTTCATGGTTAAAACGGTTGGCCTTAAATATTAAGCGGTTTACTAAAAGGAAAAGAATTAGCCATGTGCCCTCTTTTAAAGTAAGAAAACCTTACCTTTATTAGCTAAAGGACAATTTAAACCATTGCATTTTACACTTGCTTAAAAACAAGCTTTGCATCGCTTAAAGTTGCTTTTTAACTAGTCTATACTACAACAACGAATTCCTTTTGTAAAACAACAAGAATAAGGCATAACGTTAATACTAAAGTAATTAAATAAGCTTAGCAAGCGCTGTTAGTACCTTAAGTTGTAGTTAAGATTAAACATAGTAGGTAGCTTAAAAAGGAGTAAGCAAAGCTTTAGAAACTTTAGCTAAGAAGAAGAAAATTGTGTTATGGCCTTATAGATTGTTACATAACAAGCTACCCTACTATTTTAAGGGAAAGGCGAAGCAATATGGCAAAACTCCTTATTTAAATGCTGCATCGCTTTGCAACTTAGCATTGTGTTATAACCTAACTGCAAAAATAAGGTAAGGTAATGCTTGTTTAAAACAACAAGGGGGCAAGTTATAAACAATTACAAGTTGTGGTTAATAAGGCATAGTAGCTAGGGAACCATGCTTAGGATTAACCGCTACAAAACTATCTAATTATAAGGAGACAACATTGTCTTGTCTTATACCTAGTTCCTTCATTATCTTTCCTTAGAACATTATTACCCTTTGCCATAGCTATGGCAAAGTGCACTAATGCTTTATTGCGGTGCGTTGTAATGCGTTAATGCTAAGTTACAAAGCGACGCAGCATCTAAATAAGGAGTTTTGTCATGTTGCTTTGCCTTCCCTTTAGGGTAGTGGGGTAGCTTGTTATGTAATGGTTTATGGGGCTATAACATAATTCCCCTCTTCTTAGCTAAAGTTTTTAAAGCTTTGCTTACTCTTTTTTAAGCCATTTACCATGTTTAATTTTAACTATAACTTGAGGTATTAACAGCACTTGCTAAGCTTATTTAATCGCTTTGGTATTAACATTATGCCTTGTTTTCGTTATTTTGCAAAAGGAATTTGTTGTTATGGTATAAACTAGTTAAAAAGCAACTTTAAGTGATGCAAAGCTTGTTTTTAGGCAAGTGTAAAATGCAATAGTTTAAATTGTCTTTTAGCTAACAAAGGTAAGGTTTTCCCACTTTAGGAAAGGGCACATGGCTAATTCTTTTTCTTTTAGCGAACCACTTGATATTTAAAGCTAACCATTTTAACCATAAAGAAGCCAAGGCTAAAGCCGAGTTCTTAAGGTTAGCTTAAGAACAGTAAATTATTGTTGCTTGTATTTCTTGTTTGCAAAAACAAAAGGAACTGGTTTAGCGAAAAGGGTTTAAGCTAGCAAGAAAAACGATGGATAAGTTAAAGGCTATAAAGGCAAAGGAAAATGCTGCCTTAGCGTTAAGCTTAATAGTTTTGTCTTATGCTGCCATTTTTTCTTTTAAGGTTTCCTTTAATTGGTTTTTATTACTAGCTAAGCTTTTTTCTTTGTTTGGTGTTAATCTTGGAGGTTTTTCTTAGCTTAAACCTAATGCTTTTAAAGGTATTGCTAGAGCAAATGTTAGGCGTTTTAAAGGTTTGTAACAAGTTTCTAGGTGTTTTCTTTTTCTTTATAGCCTTTTTATTTAATTAAGTATTTGCTACATCCTTAATGTTCTTAATAGTTTTAAATTGCTTTTACATTATATTCTTTAGGGTCCTTTATTTCTATTATCATTTTGAAAGGAATGCTTAGGTTTGTTACCTTAAGGAGTAATACGTGAAATTGTAAGTGGATGTTTGTTGTTGCAAGCAACTTAAGTTTGTAATTAACATTTAAAATTTTTCGCGTAATTTTAAATAGTTTAAGTTTCTTGTAATCTAACTTATTGCTTAGTTGTTTAATTTTAATGTTTTTGCGTAGCAAATACACATAATCTTCTTCTTTTAAGGCTAGTCTTTTTAGCTTAAACTAATTTATGGTATTGGTTATTTGCTGCTAAAGGAATTAGAGTTTTTAACGTAAATTAATATGTAGTTGCTATAGTTGTTTGCTATAAATATCTGCTACTAAAACCTAAGTTAGCTTGGTATTAAATTCAAAGGTAGGTTTATATCCAAAGTTAGCAAAATAAAGAGAAACCTTAGTAGTTTTTGTAGCTGCGTTATTATATGCTATTTGCGTTGTTAGTAACAGCGAAACTTAGTTATTTTAGGTATAGTTAACAAAAGATTATAAATATTGCTTAAGTGTTTAGTTTGTTTTTTTAGTTTGCTTGTTTGTTTTTAAATAAAATGTAGTTAAAGGTTTTAGCTTAATTCCTAAGTGTTTTGCTAAGCTTATCTAAAATTTAGACATAAAAGTGGTTCCTTAATTTGAAACAATTTCTGTAAGAAAACTGTAAATGCTTGCAATATGTTGTAAAAACTAATATGCAAGGTTAAGTGCTTAGTGTCTTTTGTTAATAGGTAAGAAGTACGCAAACTTAGTAAATTTGTTAACCATAACAAGGATATTGTTATATAGTTGTTTTGTTAAGGGTTTAAAAGATGGTAAAAGCTTGATAATTAGGTTTTACAAAATATTTAACCATAGGCGTTTTGGTATAAGTAGCGCTTATAGTTAACCATATGGTGCATGTTATAAGGTTTTAGTTTTGTTGCAAGTGTTGTAACTACGTACATATTTTTTAACTTCTTAACTTTATTTAGTTGTATTGTAATATCGTTTTAGTTGGTTAAGTGTTTTAAAGTTTCCGAAATGTTTTGTTAGCAACGTTTTATGCGCATAGCGAATTGTTGTTTTTCGAAGTTTTAGGAATACTTAGAGTTTTCCTTAGCTATAAGGGAGTTTGTTACTAATTATAACTCTTTTAAAGTAGTTGTTGTATATGCTTATATAGTTCCATAATTGTTTTAAAACAGGATTTTGCATAGCGATTTAGTGCATGGCTCTTATAGTTATCCTTTTATTTTTAAGAGCTAACAAAGCTTATGGCTTTGAAATTCCATTAAGCTTCGCATTTAATCTTTAACTTAAAATATCTGCTTTTTTATTTAGTTTTCCTTTTTTGTAAAGGATTTGGAAGTCGAATTTTGCAAGGTTTTTAGCCCATTTTGTTTGTCGTTAATTAAGCTGCTTGGTAGTTGTAAAGTGTACCAAGTTTTGGTAATTTAAGTACATGGTGATAAGGTGTTGTGCCCCCTTAAAGTAAACACTTCATTTTTTAAGGGCATATATAACGGCCATAAGTTCCTTGTTATGAATGGAGTAATTTATTTGTGTTTTGTCGAATTTGTGTAAGAAGAATGCCATAAGGTGTAATCGTCTTTTTTTATCTTTTTGTTTGAGTTATCCTCTTATAGCGAAGTTTAACACGTTTGTTTTAACTTTGTAAAGCAAGCTAGGGTTTGGTGCCTTAAGGATTAGGTTGGATAACATTGCATTCTTAATGTGGTTAAAGGCTAATTAGGTTTTTTTCATTTAGCGGAAGTTTACGTTTTTCCTTATAAGGTTTATAAGAGGTTTTGCAAAACCATTGTAGTTTCGGATAAATCGTTGGTAAAAGTTGGCAAATCTTAAAAAGGCACGTACATCTTTTGTTATAATAAGCGTTAGCTAATCTTTTATTGTTACAAGCTTAAACTCTTGCATTTTTATTTTTCTAGGCTTAATAGTGCATTTTAAAAAATTAACCTTTTGTATGTGGAATTTACTCTTGTTCACGCTAAGCAGAAGGTTTGCGTTTTAAAGTTTTTCCAAGATAGCGTGTATGTGTTGCTAGTGTTCTTTTAAGGTTTCTAAATATATAAGGACATCGTTTAAATAGGCGATTATGAAGAGATTAAGGTGTTTTTAAAGAACATGGTTAATTATTTTTTAGAAGCTAGCAAGGGCATTGGTTAGTCCAAGTAGCATAATAATAGGTTTGTAGTAACCGTATCAGGTTTAAAAGGCAGCCTTTTATTCCTTTCCTTCTTTTATATAAATAAGGCTATAAGCGTTTTTAAGGTTTAAGGCTGTGAATTATTATACTTTGTTAAGTTGGTCTTGTATTTTAAGGATAAGTGGCAAAAGGTACCAATTCTTAATGGTAATATTGTTTAATTTTTGATAGTTAATAACTAGTTGCCATTTCAATTCGCTAATAAATATTGTTTTTTGCTTTTTTTTTAATCCATCTTAGGTATAAAGGCAATAAGAAATTTAGCTAGTAACTTAAAGGGCTAAATAGTTCCTCGCTTTAAATTTGCGTTAAGGTATCGTTTTAGTGCTATAAGCTTGCTTTTGTTAAGCGAATATATTTTTATAAATGGCGAATAAGTGTTGGGTTTTAAGGGTATCTTATGGTTTCATTGTAAGTGTTTAAGGAGGCTAACGTTAGCTTTGTCCTTAAATAGCTAGGAGTACCTTTGTAAGTACTTGTTTAAAACTTATCTAATTTTAATTATATCTAATGTTTCTTTTATTAAAAGGAGAAATTAAACTTTGTCTTGTTTGTGTAGTGGCTTGCTATAGGCTTTTAACCGATTATTGCAACAAGAGGGCGTATTATCTTGCCTTTTTGCAAGCTGTAATCTTGTTATAGTTATTGCAAGTGAAAGCTTGGTATTGGGGTTTTGCACTAAGTGCTATTTACCTTAATGCAATTAGCTAGTAACTTAGTTAATTATAAGGTTTTTTTCTTATAGCTAGTCTTGTTTTAGCACTATCCTTTGTAGTGTAAGAGTAATATTAAGCGTAAGGATGCTTTTATGTCCTAATATTTGTAAGTAAGCATAAGGACTTTTATAAATAATTTGTTTGTTTTTATAAGTTATATTGTTTCTTTTAAAGTTTGTTAATTGGTAAAGCGTATTTTTGTATTGCTAAGGCAATCCTAGCTTATTAACCAAACATGGGTAAATATAGCTACGGTTAGCCTTACTGTTAATTAAAGCGTTAATCCACCTTCCTTCTAGCTAAACCTTTAAGCCTAGCTAATTTCTTGTCTTTTTTATCATTTGTAAAAACAAGGTTTGTTATGTTGCGTGTTATCCCTTTACAAGCAACTTTCGTTGTTTTCTAAATTTAAGGTGTTTTTAACAAACATTTTAGTGTCCTTGTTGTATTTGTGGCTATCTGGTATCGAAAGCAAACGCAACGCAAAAGAAGAAGAAGAAGAAGTCATTCGTTGTTGTTAAGAAGAGCTAAACTAGCAAATGCAATGCGTGTGCGGATAAGCTAAAATACAGGTGCCTTGCCTAGGCTTCACCATGGTTACATGAGTTATATGCCACACCCTTGTTACGTGCCTAGCCCTTGCTCCAGCCACAGTGGCGTATTAGGTGCTCCCCTTGTAAAATTTCGGCGCCCTTGCCAAATACCCATCCGTCACTCACTTCTCCATCTTTAGTTGTCTTGCAAAATGGTTCTGCAGTGCATGCAGATAAGCTCCATGCAAGCACCAACCTTACTCATTGTGGTGGCTTGTGCCGCTGCAGCAGCTTGCTTTGCGATTAAGGTGATTTGTAGCTGGATGTTAGGTAAGCTGCTTGCAACAACGGATGAAGTTAGAGGTGTATGGCGGTTGTCAATGTTAATCTGGTGGGAATTGCTTGCAAGGGTAGCAGGCTTAGCTGGAGACGCTGGTGGGTTAGCATTGCTAATAGTAATTGACGGTTTCTTTTGCTTGAGTGACTTGCCCTTTATAGTGGGAATTTGTTGCAATGAACTTTAACAGCCGTTTAGGTGAGGAAAATTGATGTTGATTGTGTCTAAGAGCTTGGCTAGCAAGGCTAAATACCAGCCGTTTTTCAGTGCAACCATGGCTGCAACCTTCTATAAAAGGTTTTTAATAATAAGCTGCTGCCTTAGCGCGGCATTAAAAGCGTTAGGGTTGCTTATGGTTTGCGTAGCCATGATTTGTTAATAAAGAAGGCTTGCAAAGGGGCACAAGGAGATCTTGGGCTACTTAGCAACAGCGTTAATTGCTGCATTAATTTTGGTAACAGCCTTAGATGTTATTAATGCTATAACAATCTTACAATAGTTAATCTTAGCTTTGGCCTTAAGCGTTGCAAGCTTAGTGTTTGTAAGAAACTCTTCCTTGCTCTTTTTTATAGTGGCTTTAACTTTATTGCCATTAGCAACATTAGGCTTGTTAGCAACAACCTTAGCTGCTAAGCTTTAATTTACAAGTGTAAATAACATTATTTGTAAAGTTGCTTGCTTTAATAAGTAAGGAGTAAGTGCTAAAGAAAGAAAATGCAACTAGTTGTGTAAACCTAAAAACTAAAGGTGAAGGTTGCTAAGTTGCATTGTAAGAAAAAGAAATGGGAAAGGTAGCAAGAAATTAATATGTTAACTACAAGGTATATATATGTTTAAAGCAAGAATGGTGCTTAAGTGGAAATTTTTAGGCATTCATGTCTGTAAAAGGTTCTTAGCTCTTTCTAAGGTTAGGGTGAATTGGGTTAATCACGATTTCGAGCACTAATTTGGGTTGAACGTTTGGAACTAGCTATGTTATTTCTTGTCAAAGTAAGTTAAACGCTTGTAATGGAGTTAGTTTCTCCTTAGCTTTAAACTGTTTAAAGGGTGTGCATTTGGCAAGCTGCAACGAATGCGCCGCCTTGTATTTAGCAACAAGCTTAGCGGCGTTTTGCACTAATTGCCATCAAGGTAACCACTAATCCTAATGATTTTAATATCCAGTCCAATGCATCAAATACTTAAGATAAGGCCTTTGCTAGTTAATGCATCGCTTTTAAAGTTAATTGATTTTGTATTCTTTTGTGTCTCCATCTTTGGAGTTAACAATTACTTAGGTAAAAAGCAACACCACTCGGTGGAAAGGATTATTAGCTAGGTTTAAAGCTAGGAGTAATTGGGTAATGCTAACAACAAGGTGAATCTTCTAAGCAAGGGGAAAGTCCAATTTGAATGCTAAGTTACTAATTTTTTTAACGATTCGGAATGGTCCTATCCTTTGTTGGGACCATTTGCGGTGTTGCTTTCCTAGGAGATTATAGCCGTAATGTAATTTAAGGTAAACTAAGTCGCCAACTTTAAATAAGTAAGGCTTATGGTTTTTGTTGTATGTCTCTTTTGCTCGAGCCACTGTGAAATTAATAGCGTTTTGGGCTTCTAACTAATAAAGATTGCGTAAATCCTTGAAAGGTATTAGCTTTGGCGCCGTGTTAGTAAACAAGTTAAAAACCCCTCTTAGCTTAAATCTCATTACTAGCTTGTTTGGACTGCATTTAATTGCATGCAAGTAACTGTTGTTAAGAGAATGTTGCAAGCTTAGCAGCAAATCCGCTTATGGGACTAAGCTTGCGGTTATATGATAACGCAATGCTATCTCAATCATTTAGTTCTTTCGTTTTAAAAAACCGTTCGTTTATGGGTGATAAGCCGTTGAAAACAAAAGCTTGGTGTTAAAGGCCTTAAATAACGCCTACTAAAAGTTAGAAGTAAATTTCTTGTCTCTGTTAGATATAATCTCTTTCGGTAGTCCCTAATTGCAGAGTTGTAAAAAGGTGGTAAACAACATGGCTTAATTGTAAGCTATGTAGTTTGATTGTCCAAGAATTAACATTATCCTCTTGCTAAACTTGTTTAATACGGTTAGGAAAAAGTTAAAACCGCTAGTGGGTGTCTTTCATAGTAAAGAATCGACTGTTGGCAAGCCAATAATAAAGTCGATAGCAATTATGTGGCTTAGATATGGGTTTGTTGGGATAGGCTTAAGTTCTTTAAGTTCCTTTTAACAACTAGTAGAGTTTTCGTTGCAAGCTAAGCAATGCCAAACGTAGTTTATAGTCTTCTTAATAAGGCTAGAAAAGCTAAGGCCTTGTAAGTTGCGCATTATGCATTTGACATCGAAGTAGAATTTCAAGTTATGGATAAGTGCAAGCACTTCTTTAACGCATAAGTTAGGAATACACAGCCATTAAGAAGCGTTAGGTAGGGTATAGTAAAGCAAGCCGTCATTAATAAGGAAAGGGGTTTTACGCGTTAGCGGCAGTTAGCCAGCTTTAACTGCGGTTGCAACGCGTTTGTTAAAGTTAGCAAGTTGCTTAAGAATGCGCTTGTACTTCAGGGTATTGCTGTAGCCTTGTTGCAATTTAGCTTTAAAATTGTTGCTAATAACAACAAAAGAAACTGCGTTTAACGCAGCAAATGCTTAATTTGTCTAGATGTCGTCTAATTCATTTGCAGGACTAGGCGTTAAATTTAGCTTAATTGTAAGCAGTCTTGACAAAGCATTGGGGACAAGGTTAAGTTGTTTAGTAATGTGGTGAATATTAAGCTAGTACTGGGACAAGTACATTAATGCCAAAATTATCTTGGGGTTTAATTTGCCCAGATCTTGCATATTTATCAACGTTTGTTGTGTAATGCTAGCTGTCGCTTAGTGATTGGTAAGAATTGTAACTAGCGTTTAAGCTAATTAAATGCTGGTTTAAAGCTTTTGACAAACCTAAACAAGGCATATAACTTTTATCTTTGTGGCTTAATATCTCTTTTTGGACGCCGTTAGATGTTGGTTAAGGTACATCGCCGGTTAAATAAAATCAACCAAAACGTGCTTGCCGTCTCATTTGTCTCTAGCAATATGAAAAATCATCACTCCGAAACCATTTCGGCTAGCGTTTGTCTTAATGAATAAAGGCTGGGCGGGGTTGATGTAGGCAAGGTATTAAGGTTTTGTTAACTGCTGCTGAAGGATTTTAAATGCCTTGCACTCAAGTAGGAATGGGTCGAACTAAGCTTAACTTATATAGCGTTTGCAAACACCTTTAGCCTTTGGGAGGGTTGCACCTATGTTTTTAGCTTCCTTGTTTATTAACTTCTTGCACTTTTTAAAGGGCACCACCTTTAGCTAATACTAAGGGATAAAGTTTTAAAGAAAGTTAGTTATCCCAATGTAATTCTTAAGGTTGCTAAGGGTTGTTAGCATGCGTAGCTTGCAAATAGCTTTTACATGGTTAAAAGTTATAGCCATGCTAAATGCATTAACTTTAAAGCTAAGGAAACATATAAACTAGTATTTACAAAAGGACTTAAAAGGGGAAATGGAAAGGTTAACGTCTTTAAAAACTGCAAGGACTTAGTTAAGGTGTTGTTAATGTTTGTTAGCCGTTTCGGAAAATATAACTATGTTGTCAATATATGCTTAAGCAAAAGGAAACGGCTTTAAAAGCTTGTCCATAAACCGCTGTACGTAAGAAGGAGAGTTTTAAAAACCCATTAATGTAACTTTGGACATTTTAAGTTTTTAGGGGCTGATTACAACCATTTAATTGCAATGGAGGGGATAAATAGGTAGTTGGTAGAAGAAAGATAACGCATTAAGGACCATAAGGTATCGCTTGCCACGGATTTGTTGCATGATATTTGCTTGTAATGGGAGGGGGTAAACATTTGGGATAAAGACCTTATTAAGGGAATAAAGGTTTACGACGACTTGGCTTTTGCGTTTGCCGTTGTTTAATGTACGCCAAACGACAAACACCGGTAATGCAAAGGGGGTTAGCTTAAGCATTTAGTCGAATTTGCCTTTATTGTGGAGCTTGCTAAAGGTCTTGTTAAGGCATTTTCTGTTGTTATTGCCTAATACATATAATTATAATGCAACTTTCTGATTTTGTTAGCTGTTAATAAAGTTAATTTAAAAACTGTTTTTGTAGGCATTTACCTTAGCTAGTTTAACGCTTTTGTTTTTCCAGACTGTAAGGTATTTGTTAACGATCGTCTTTAGTTGGACGGCAAGTTTTGGGTTTGTTGCGCAAATATGCACGCTTGCGTCGGTTTTAATCTTTGGAATGTTGTTTGGTTGTAATATGCCAAGCTTGGCTTGCACATGTGCATCGCAAAGCGCCGATTTGCGTTTGGTGTTATTGGCATTATTTGTAAAGGGTTTTGCTGTTAGGTTTTTGCAAAGTTAGGTTGCAAATGCGCCGTTGGTGGGATATTGAAACGCGTCTTTATTAAAGTTGTTAGCAATGCTAATGCTTGCGGCTAAACAAGCAGCAGTGGCTGCAGCTTATGAAACCTTTTAAGCTTCCTTGCTATTTGCATGAACAATGGTTCCTAATTGCTAGCTACGAGTGATTTGCAACGGTGCATGCAAAGGGTTAGTAATATATGCGATCTTAGGACTATTCACGTCAATCTAGGTGTTAATGCCATTTACAAGGCATGAGTGGTTAAAATAAATGCGTCTTTAACCAAAGCAGTTTTAACCTAGCAAATCGGTGTAATTAATTGGGATGGCTAGCAAGAAGTAAGCCAGGATAACGGTGGTTTGGCGAGCTGTTACTTAACGTTGTATTAGCGGGGTTTTTTTAAGGATGGTGAACAGGATGGTTATGTCATTGCAAGATTGCAAGGTAATTGTTTTGTTTAGATAGCTAATGGTGGCTCCATTTAGCTTAAGCTAATTTAAGCTAAGAAGAATGCTAGGTTTTAATGCAAGAACGATAGCGGCTGTAATCTCATGCTTGCTAAAGATTGGCTTAGCATTGGTGGTTAATCTAAGAATAACAAGGGTGAATGTTGCGGCCTGGCTAACAACAAACTTGTGATTAACGCCGTTTATTTATTGTGGCTTAATAGTCGTATAAGTGGCTGCAACCATGTGCATTTAAAGCCAATTTGCTTCAACAAGGGATAATAAGCAACCGGTGTTAGCGTAAACTTTAACATTAGGTTTGTTGTAAACCATGCGAATTCGCATTTGGAGATAGGTATAACTAGGGTTATTCCTGTTGCTTAGCTTTAACCGTGGCTTAATGCACTTTATCCCGTCATTCTTAACAAAATTAACAGCTGGGATGGTGCTTTTGCCAAGTTTTGGTGGTTAGTAGCTAATAACCGCATAGTAAGTTGGCAATTTGCATCGCTTGGGCTAGGTTAGCGTTAATTCGCATTGTGTGGTAATAAGGTGGTGTATAACGTTACATTAAAAGGTGAAAACGCTTTTGCAAGGATAACAAGTTCACTTCTTAACTGGTTGAGTGGCATTAACATTTACAAACCATGCAAACGTGGTTTATGGCTTTGGTATAGCTATGTAAGAAACAGTTACGTTACTATCTATAATAAGTTGGTGACCAACAAAGTAAGTAGAATCAGTGTTTTAAGCTACATTAGCCGTGGCTGTGTAATAGTTGTTGTCTTGCTCTTCTTTGTTATAGTACTTTTTAACAACGTGGTACCTGTTAGCTTCCAATTATGCCTGGTTTTTAGCGAAAGCATTGTTATTGTTAGCAATTCACTTGTCTTTAGCAAGATAAGTTGCGCCTTAAAGGTTAAGATGGGCCCATTGCTGCTAATGATGGCAGAAAAATGGGCGACAATAGCCTTAGCCTTAACTACCGCGAAAGCCACCTTGATATCCACCGCAGAAACTGCCGCAATTGCGGTAACCACCACGAAATCCACCACAAAAACTACCATGGTTGTTGCCGAAACCATTACGCCAGGCTTTGAATTAACTTTTATAGCCCTTATGGCTGTTTTATTTGCTTGTGCTGCTATGACTGCGTTAGTAATTGCTACGTTTACTATGCTTATACTAGTTACTTTGTTTAGCCTAATTTGCATTGTTGTTTTGTTGGTTGGTGTTATCATTAGGTGCAGCTAGGTAGCCTTTTTAGTGCAAATGGGCATTAATGATAAGTAGTCTTGGGTTGTTTAGATTTGGTGCTACAAGGGCGTTAGTGGGCATTTAATGCTTATAAAAATGCAAGTGGTTAGGGATCTTGGAGGCTAAGAGCATGGTTTCGCGATAATTGCAGAAATAAGCCTTAATATATTTGAAATATTGCTTAGGGTTAAGTCCTTTATATGGTTTTGTGATTAATTAGCGAAACTAGAGATTAATTAAGTTGTAAACCTAATTTAGCAAGGCAAAATTGCCTTTAATGCCGCAAGCTTTTGCATAAGTTATGATACAAGTGGCGTAATTGCGAAAAGTAACGCCACTATAAACATTATTAGCGGTGTACCACATGTTGCAAAGCTTGGCTGCTGCAATGGTTAGTAGCATGCGAAATTTATTGCAAAGAGCAGCATACCAGTAAGCAACGTTTATATAAAAGAAGTTTTGTAACTCTTGCATTAGTTGTCCAATATACCACTCTTAGGCTAAGCCCTTAAGCAAGGAGCTAAAGCTAAACCTAATAATGTGGTTGTGTGTTTGTGAAAAGTTGTTGTTACAAAAGCTTTTAATAAAGAGATTAACGTTTGTTCAATAAAGATTTTTGCTAATATAAGTTAACTCGTCGTTTGTGTTAAAACTAGGGTGAAAATAGCCGACGTTTTAAAGCTTCCAACCATGGGTAAGATTGTGGTTTTTGATGCTTTGCGCCGCCTGTTAAATTAGTTTGCCAAAATTGGCGATTGTTTTAGCTGCTTGAATAACGGGCTTACGCATGGTGTTCATGGCATTTACAAATGGTGCGCCACGTTGTTCAAAATAAGCATCTAAAACTCTCACCATGTTAAGGCAGAAACGCTTATTGGCAATGTCTTAGGCTGCATTTCCAGCAGGACTAGCCAATGCTAAGCTACTAAGGCTGGCTCCTAAGCCTTTCATTATGTAAGGGTTAGCTTGCTATAAGCGCTTTAAAGTTAGGGCCTAATTAACTAACAAAGGCTAATAATGAGAAAGAAATGGTAACTAAGGGCAATAATTGAAATAAAAAGACGGTTAGCTACCGTTATTAATGAATGGAGAAGATGGTGCCAATGGAAAAGACGGTGCGTTGTAGTCCGAATGAAGTGACTAAATTAACAAAGGTTGGATTAAAGGTAAAGTTAAAGGAGATGGAATGTTATCTAATAATGCCTAAGATATAAGTCGCTAGCTAAGAATTAGTGCAGGCTGCAACAAGGTTGCCTAAACGTTAGGATTGCAAAAACGGCTTGCGCAAGGTGCCGCAAGCATAGGCGGGATTTGCGCATAATGAGCAATTATTTATGCCGCTTGTTGGTAAGCTTTTGCAGCTTACTAGCGCTTGTTTGCAGCAACCTCCTTGCGTTTAACGTAATTAATCTTAGCTTGCAGTAACTGTTAGACATTATCCTTAAGGCTAATTAACGCCGGGAATGCTCTTGGTAGTAGATGTGGGAAGGGAAAGTTTGCCAAATGGCTAGGTGTGAGCGAATTCAAGGAGAGGGAACGGTGTAAGGGCGGCTAAAGTAAAGAAAAAGCAGATCCCACAAGCGGGTCTTACTAAGTGCTTGTGTTAACTGCCAGCCGGCTATTAAAATGCAATTGTCCGCTTTTAGAAACAGCGACAGGTTAATAATGGTTGTCTTTGTTAAAGTAACGTAATTAACCACTCTTTAATGCAAGTTTATAACGTTTTGTGTTGTTTTGGTTGTTTAATTGTGTTGGTTGGAAAATTGGGGCCATGTGTTGGGCTGAGCCAGTATTAGGAACAAGGATAAAGGCAGCAGCTGCTGCCACTGCCACATGTTTAACTGTTAATGAGAGGATTGCTGCAGCGGTTCGAAACAAGGGTGTGTCTTCGCGCATCGCATAAAGGCTTATATAAACCCAGTTAATGGCTTGATTAAGGGCTAACTTGTTAACTATTTACTTTTTGTTATAAGCTTTAGGCTTAATTAACTGCGCTTAGCGTATTGGTTAGCTTGTCTTTGTAATGGCGGGTTGCCTAAATTTTGCTAGGAGGCAGTTGAGATAGTTATACAAGGTGTTAAAGAAGTCTTAAGGGACCTTGCTGCCATGCTTTGGAAAAGCCTTAAAAAACTTGTTAACTTTAATTGTGGCTTGTTGCACGTTAGCTAGCACTAGCAGTAGATTAAGGCCGTTATTTGTTGACATGGGAGGCAAAGGAATAACGACAAGGATAAATGCGTGCAATTAAATGCGAAGAGATACCAATGGCAAGGATAATGCTTGATAAAACGCAAGGAAATGCAAATGGTGGCGCACGTAATAAAGATGCAAGGAGTAAGGAAGAAGAAAAGAGGGAAAAAAAAGGCTAGGCAAATGCAGCAAAATATATAGTTGGTTAAATGGCAGCCTAAACGCAAGCAACAAAATAAGAAGCTAAAAAACAATAGTAAATAAAGCAAGGCAAAATTACCAATATGGCCGCAAGCGGCGCGAGAAAAAAGGAGAGTGAAAGGGAGAGAGAGAAAGAGAGAAACCGCACATGGTTAAAATGATGCCTAGTGTTAGGCAGCGACGGAACAGAAAAATTGCAGAAAACGACGAAAGAGGATAAAATAAAAGGAGAAGAGGGCCGCAAAAAGGAAAAGAGAGGCCGCGAATGGCAACGAAAAGAGAGGCCGTGGATAGCAAGACCGCAAATGGTTAAATCGCTAACAATCGATGCTCTTAAGAGCTGCGCAAAGGCGCGTAAGGCCGGTGGAGGTGCCGGAGGATTGGACCGCTGGTTTAGGAGGGCGACGCGCTGCTTTTCCTAGCTAGAAAGTTGTTGCTACTAAATGGTATCAAAAGCAGACGCAGCACAGAAGAAGAAGAAGAAGAAGTTATTTGTTGTTGTTAAGAAGAGCTAAACTAGCAAATGCAATGCGTGTGCGGATAAGCTAAAATACAGGTGCTTTGCCTAGGCTTTACCATAGTTACGTAAGTTACGTGCCACACCCTTGTTATGTGCCCAGCCTTTGCTCTAGCCACAGTGGCGTATTACTATCTCTTAAGGCTGTTTCCTTAAAAGGCGTATTATAAACGTTGTAATTTTAAAAAGCAAACCATATGCTCTCCTTTATAAGCTTCTAAACTTGTTTGGGTGTAAAGCGGTGGATAGGGAATGCAGCTACTTAGCTAGCTTGTTTTTTGTTATTTCCCACAAATTGCTTTGCAAGGCTAAACTCTAGCGCCTTTTTTTTTAGACTTATGTGCTAATCCTTTATAACTAGTTTCTTAAGACACTTTTATGCTACTTATTGCACCATTAAGGGGGTGTAATTACATCCCTAAATTTTCCACTTCGCCAAAAAGTCCAGTTGGTGGTTTTAGTTGTGAATTAGCTAAGCAAGTTGTTGTTGTTTTTGGCGTAAGTGCTAGATGGTAGCGTTTTTGGCGTTGCGGTTTTCCTTATACAATGCCTTAGCAATGTTAAGCTGGTTTTAAGCTTTAAATAGGTTATTATACGTTTCTTTGCATAAAGCATAGTTATTAATGCTTTTAAAGGTAAAGGTTGTTGCATGCTTTGTGTTTTTAGCGTATTCTTAGGTGTGTTGCTAACTAATAAACTCCTCTTTATATAAGGGTTGTTAAATAAAAAGCGCAAGTTCTCTCTAAAGCTAAAAGTCGTAAATTGCCTTAAGTTGCATATAAGGTTTGTAGTAATTCTTAAGACAATGAATCCATGCAATATGCTTATGGCCTAAGGTTTTAAAGAGGCAAAGTTTGTGATTTTCCCTTATGGTGAGCAACAAAGGGAACTTTTAGCTTTTTTTGGTGCTTACCCTTGCAAACTTTAGGCTGCTAGGGCTATCCTTGTTTAAGGAATATAGTTGGTATAGCTATTCAAAATTAGGCGCACTTTTGTTTAGTTTAAAGGTTATAAGCAAGTTAAGTTTGTTAAACCCTTGTTTATATTTGTTTTACATTGTTTTTTTATCATTTTATTACGCACTTGCCATTATTAAGGGAAAAAGGCAATTATCCTTAGTTACATTTCCTTTAATTTTTGCAATTAGCCATATAGCAAGCTTAATGGCAAATTTGTTTTTTTTGTTTTTTAAGTTGTTGTCTTTTAGGCATAAGGGGTTATATGGTAATGGAGCTTAAATAATAAATTGTTAGATTTGCTTCTTCCTTTCTTGTTGTTTTTGTGCTTTATAATTATTGCGAAATTGCACTTGTTATAATTGTCTTAAAAAAGAGCGCAAATGGTGCATTTTAGTTATAATTAGTTAAGGTTATTTTAAGGAGTTTTGTTTATAATGTGTTTCCATTATGCTAAGTCGCTTAGCGGGTTTCTTTGCAACTAGCGTAGCTTAAAGGCGTTAATTCTTAAGTATTAAGTGCGTTTTCCCATTAAAAGAAGTGTGTTACTAACAAGGTTGTTGGCAATTGCAAGCTTAATGGCCTAGCTTGCCATAATTAAAACACTTCCTTATAAACTTTCCTTTGTTTTGTTACACAAGAGCTATGCTTAGCTTCATAGGCTTAGCATGCATTTTATGTAACGTAAGTTAATGTTGTTGGTGTAATTGCTTGTAATTTTTGTAGTGTTTTTCTTGTTGCGATTTCACTTTAGCATCTTTACTTTTTTTTTCTTGTTATTGTTTCTATAGTTGTTAGTTTAGTTGTATTGCCATGTTTGCATATTTTGCAAACGTTTTGGGGCGGTTTTAAAGATAAAGTTGGTCCTTAACTTCCTTTTTTAAGCCCTTGTAATACTAGGCCATTAGGGCATTATTGTTGTTAAAGTTAAGGCGCACCGCTAGTTGTCGAAATTTAGCGGTATATTTTGTGGCAAATGTCTTTTGCTTTAGGCAGCTTAAGGTAGTTTTAGCTTGTTAAGCTGCATTAGCAAACCTAAATATGGCGGTAAGTTGTTTCTTAAAGCCATTAAACTTAAAGAATAGTTAAGTAGTTTTTGCCGTTTTGCTATATGGTTCGTCATTTTTATTTTTAAGGTTGTGTTTTATGTGTTTTTTTAAAATCCTTTTATACCACTTTTTAGCCTTTTTGGTAAGTTAAGCTTTTGCTACTATAGCTATAGGTTCCTTATAAACTCCTATAGCTTTTAGATAAACTTGCAGCTTGTTTACAAACGAGTTTAGCATGCAAGGATTGCCATTATAAGCTTTAGGAACAAGGAGCTTAAAAACTTTCTTTTTAAGGGAAGTTAGTTGCTAGCCCAAAGCTAAAGCTTAAGGCGAGGTTTTGTTAGTTAACATTGCTATGTGTGTAAAGGATTTAGCCATTATATTGTTTAAAAACTTGCTAGCTTATTAATTAAATAAGAGCGGTTAACGTGTTACAACCTAACTACAAAAACAAGGTGGGATAATGCTTATTTAAAACAATAAAGGGGCAAGTTGCAGATAATTACAAGTTGTGGTTAATAAAGTGTAATAGCTAGGGAACTATGCTTAGGATTAACCACTATAAAACTATTTAACCATAAAGAGATAACATTATCTTGTCTTATACCTAGTTTTTCCATCATCTTTTTTTAGGACATTGTTACCTTTTGCCATAGCTGCGGCAAAGTGCGCTAATGCTTTATTGCAATGCGTTATAATGCGTTAATGCTAAGTTGCAAAGCGACGCAGCATCTAAATAAGGAGTTTTGCCATGTTGCTCCGCTTTCCTTTTAAGGTAGTGGGGTAGCTTGTTATGTAACGGTTTGTAGGGCCGTAACACATTGACGCATTATGACGCACTGCAATAAAGCATTAGCGCACTTTGCTGTAGCTGTAGCGAAGGGTAACAATGTTCTAAGAAAAAATAATGAAGGAACTAGGTATAAGATAAGATAATGTTATCTCTTTATAGTTAAATAGTTTTGTAGCGGTTAATCCTAAGCACGGTTTCCTAGCTACCACGCCTTATTAACTATAACTTGTAATTGTTTGTAACTTGCCCTCTTGTTGTTTTAAACAAGCATTACCTCACCTTGTCTTTGCAGTTAGGTTGTAATATGTGTTTTCTTATCTTTATAGTAACAAGCTTGCTGCGCGCTGCGCGTTACACCTCTTCTTCCATAATAGTTAACGTTGCTAGTAGCCTAACTGCCATCTTAATTATTACAAGGACATTAAAAACTGTAAACTTGGTTTAATTTGCAAAAAGGTTAAAGGTAGCCTTATGCTGCTTTTATTGCTTTACTGCAACAATAATCTTATCTTTAATTTCTTAGGTGGCTGGCCTTAAGCTAAAGCCCTTTTAAGCTAAAAAGGCCGCTTTTAAAGCTATAAGTAGCTTTTTAATTTCTTAGCAAACTGTAAAGCGAAAGCTTTTTGCTGTTATTTTGCGCTATTAATGGTTATTATTCATTTTTATATATAGCCATTTGTTTACTTACATATAGCTATTTTTCTTAAAGCTTACTACTTGCTACTTTTAGTTAGTTTTAAAAGTAGTAAAAACCTTATAAGAGGTTATGTTAGCCTATGTTGCTTACATTGTTACTAGTTAAGCTACCATTTGTGGTTTTCCCACTAAAAAGAAAGCGACATTTTTAAGGGTTTTTGCGGTTCTTCTTAATTTTTAGCTAAAGGCTATAGCCGTTTGGCTTGCTACGCTTAATAACCTAGTTAAAGAAAGCAATGGCGTGGTCCTAGCGATAAACTTGTTGTTTTAAAAGCTTGCTAAAGGGCTTTTTGGAAGCAACACCGTTGCCTTTTTAATGTTGCTAAGCATGTTTATAAGCTAAGAGGCGCGTTTCTTAACAAATTTCGCCCATTCTTTTTCTAGGCCCATTTTCTCTAGTATTAGGATCTTGTTTACCCTTGTAGCTATATTTACAAAGATTTGCATCCTCTTGATACAGGCGGCGATTTTGGCTTGTAGCTTCTTAATTATATTGTTTGTAAAGCCATATGCTGCTACGTTTGTGGTTTATATTGTTGTCTTTAAGGCGGCCGCCACAAGTATAGGCGTAGTTGCTAAAAGGATGTTTATTACTTTAAGCACGTTGCTTATGGTCTTGGGTTATGCACTTAATGCCTTTAATAAGAAAAGCCTTCTCGTTGTGTTAATGGTAGTTATGCTAGCTAAGAGTCCTTTTGTTAAAAACATTGCGCTAGTACTTACGCGTGTGGCGCGCGGTATAATAAAAGGAGGCAGGGTTGAAAAAAGGGAAGTGTTACGGCTTTACGAACCGTTACATAACAAGCTACCCCACTACCCTAAAGGAAAGGTGAAGCAACATAGCAAAACTCCTTATTTAAATGCTGCGTTGCTTTGCAACTTAGCATCGACACATTACAACACATTGCAATAAAGCATTAGCACACTTTGCCGCAGCTGTAGCAAAAGGTAACAATGTCTTAAGAAAAGATAATGGAGGAACTAGGTATAAGATAAGATGATGTTATCTCTTTATAGTTAGATAGTTTTGTAGTGGTTAATTCCAAGCATGGTTTCTTAGCTACCATGCCTTATTAATCACAACTTGTAATTGTTTGCAACTTGCCCTTTTATTGTTTTAAACAAGCATTACCTTACCTTGTCTTTGCAGTTAGGTTGTAACACGTTAACTGCTTTTGTTTAATTAATAAGCTAGCAAGTTTTTAAACAATATAATGGCTAGATTTTTTATGCATATAGCAATGTTAACTAACGAAACTTTGCTTTAAGCTTTAGCCTTAAGCTAGTAACCAACCCCCTTTAGAAAGGAAGTTTTTAAGCTTCTTGTCTTTAAAGCTTATAATGGCAATCCTTGCACGCTAAACTTGTTTGTAAACAAGTTGCAAGTTTATTTAAAAGCTATAAGAGTTTATGAAAAACTTGCAGTTGTAATAGCAAAAGCTTAACTTACTAAAAAGGCTAAGGAGTGGTATGAAAGGATCTTAAAGGAATACATGAAACGCAACCTTAAAAATAAAAATAATAAACCATATGGCGAAATGGTGGAAACTACTTAACTATTCTTTAGGTTTAATGGCTTTAAGGAACGACTTACCGCTATATTTGGGTTTGTTAATGCAGCTTAATAAGCTAAGACTATCCTAAGCTGCTTAAAGCAAAAGACGTTTGCTATAAAATATACCGCTGAATTTTAATGACTAGCGGTGCGCCTTAACTTTAACAATAACAATGCTTTAATAGCTTAGTACTATAAGGGCTTAAAAGAGGAAGTTAAGAACCAACTTTATTTTTAAAACTGCTTTAAAACATTTGCGAAATATGCAAACATGGCAGTACAACTAAACTAACAATTGTAAGAATAATAACAAGAAAAAAAAAGTAAGGATGCTAGAATGAAATTGTAACAAGAGAAACACTATGGAAATTGCAAGTAACTATACTAACAGCATTAACTTATGTTACATAAAATGCACGCTAGGCTTATGGAGCTAAGCATGGCCTTTGCACGACAAAATAAGAGAGGGTTTATAAGGAAGTGTTTCAATTGTAGCAAGCTAAGCTATTAGGCTTGCAATTGCTAATAACCTTATTGGCAACATATTTCTTTTAATGGGAAAACGCACCTAGTACCTAAGAATTAACGCTTTTAAGTTGCGCTAGTTGCAAAGGAACTTGCTAAGTAACTTAGCATAATGGAAACACACTACGAATAAGACTCTTTAGAATAACCCTAACTAATTGTAACCAAAACGCACCATTTGCGCTCTTTCTTGGGACAATTATGGCAAGTGTAATTTTGTGATAACCATAAAGTATAAAAACGATAAGAAAGAAAGAAGCAAATCTAATAATTCATTATTTGAGCTTTATTACTATATAACCCTTTATGCTTGGAAGACAATAGCTTAAAGGACGAAAAAAACGAATTTGCTACTGGGCTTGCTGTGTGGCTGGTTGCAAGAATTAAAGGAAATGTAACTAAGAACAATTGCCCTTTTTCCTTAATAATGGCAGGTGCGTAATGAGATGGTGGAAAGATAATGTAAGACGAATATAAACAAGGGTTTAATAAACTTAACTTGCCTATAACCCTTAAACCGAACAAAAGTGCGCTTAATTTTGAATGGCTATATTAACTGTATCCTTTAAATAAGGATGGCCTTAGTAGCTTAAGGTTTGTGGGGGTAAGCATTAAAGAAAGCTAGAAGTTTCCTTTGTTGCTTACTATGAAGGAAGATTACAAACTTTGCCTCCTTAAAACCTTAAGCTATAAGCATGTTGCATGGATTTATTGTCTTAGGGATTATTGCAAACCTTATATATAACTTAAGGCAATTTATAACTTTTAGCCTTAGAAAGAACTTGCGCTTCTTATTTAACAACCCTTGTATAAGGAGGAGTTTATTAGTTAGCAGCGCACCTAAGAATACGCCAAAAACACAAAGCATGCGATAACCTTTGCCTTTAGAAGCATTAATAACTGTGCTTTATGCAAAGAAACGTATAATAACCTATTTAAGGCTTAAAACTAGCTTAATGTTGCTAAGGCATTGTATAAGGAAAACCGCAACATTAAGAACGTTACCATTTAGCACTTACGCTAGAAACAATAACAGCTTACCTAGCTAATTTGCAATTAAAACCACTAGCTAGACTTTTTGGTGAAGTAAAGAATTTAAGGATGCAATTATATCCCCTTAATGGCGTAATGGGCAGCATGGAAGTGTCTTAAGAAACTGGTTATAAAGGATTAGCACATAAGTTTAAAGGAAAAGGCGTTGGAGTTTAGCCTTGCAAAGCGATTTGTGGGAAATGACGAAAAACGAGCTAGCTAAGTGGCTGCATTCCTTATTTGCCGCTTTATACCTAAACAAGTTTAGAAGCTTACAAAGGAGAGCATATGGTTTGCTTTCTGGGATTATGACGTTTATGGTATGCCTTTTAAAGAAATAGCCTTAAGGAATGGCTATAAATACGACAAGGACATTAAGATGTTTGTTAAAGATACCTTAAATTTGGAAAACGACGAAAGTTGCTTATAAAGGAACAACATGCAACACAACAAACTTTATTCTTGCAAATAATAAAGAAAATAAGAAATTAGCTAAGCTTAAGGGTTTAGCTAGAAGGAAGGTAGATTAACGCTTTAATTAATAGTGGGGCTAACTGCAGCTACATTTACCTATGTTTGGTTAATAAGCTAGGATTGCCTTAATAATACAAAGATATGCCTTACTAATTAACAAACTTTAAAGGAAACAACATAACTTACAAAAACGAATAAGTTGTTTATGAAAGTTCCTACGCTTACTTATAAATATTAAGACATAAGAGCATCTTTATGCTTAATATTACTTTTGCATTATAAAGAATAATGCTAAAACAAGACTAGCTACAAGAAAAAAACCTTATAATTAACTAGGTTACTAGCTAACTGCATTAAGGCAAATGGCACTTAGTGCAAGACTTTAATACTAAGCTTTTACTTGCAATAGCTATAGCAAGATTGCAGCTTGCAAAAGGGCAAAATGATACGCCTTTTTATTGTGGTAATTAGTTAAAAGCTTACGGCAAGCCACCACACAAATGAAACAAAGTTTAATTTCTCTTTTTAATAAAGGAAACATTAAATACAATTGGAATTAAACGAGTTTTAAACGAGTACCTATGGAGGTACCCCTAGCTATTTAGGGATAAAGCTAACGTTAGCTTCCTTAAACACTTATAATAAAACCATGAGATACCTTTAAAACCCAACACTTATCCGCCGTTCATAAAGATATATCCGCTTAACGAAAGCAAGCTTATAGCACTAAAACAATACCTTGACGCGAATTTAAAGCAAGGAACTATCCAGCCCTCTAAGTTACTAGCTAGATTTCTTATTGCTTTCATACTTAAGATGGATTAGAAAGGAAAGCAAAAAACGACACTTACTAGCAAATTAGAATGGCGACTGGTTATTAACTATCGAAAATTAAACGATATCACCATTAAGAATCAGTACCCCTTGCCACTTATCCCTAAGATATAAAACTAACTTAATAAGGCATAATAGTTTATAGCTTTAAACCTTAAAAACGCTTATAGCCTTATTTATATAAAAGAAAGAAAGGAATAAAAAGCCACTTTTTAAACCTAATATGGTTATTACAAACTTACTATTATGCTACTTAAATTAACTAACGCCCTTGCTAGCTTTTAAGAAATAATTAACCATGTTTTTTGAAAACACCTTAATTTTTTTGTAATTGCTTATTTGGATAATGTCCTTATATATTTAGAGACTTTAGAAAAACACTAGCAACATGTACACGCTATCTTAGAAAAACTTTAAAACATAAACCTTTTGCTTAGCGTAAATAAAAGTAAATTTTACATATAAAAGGTTGATTTCTTAAGATGCATTATTAAGCCTGGAAAGATAAGAATGCAAGAGTTTAAGCTTGTAGCAGTAAAAGATTAGCCAACGCTTACTACAACGAAAAATGTGCGTGCCTTTTTAAGATTTGCTAACTTTTATTAACAATTTGTTCGAAACTATAGTGGTTTTGCAAAACCTTTTACAAACCTTACAAGGAAAAATGTGGACTTTTGCTGGACGAAAGAAACCTAATTAGCCTTTAATTGCATTAAAAATGTAATGTTATTTAACCCAATCCTTAAGGCACCAAACCTTAGCTTGCCTTACAAAGTTAAGACAAACGCGTTAAACTTTGCTATAAGAAAACAACTTAAATAAAGAAATAAAGAAAGATAATTACACTTTGTAGCATTTTTCTTATATAAATTTAACAAAACACAAATGAATTACCTTATTTATAACAAGGAACTTATAGTCGTTGTATATGCCTTTAAGGAATGAAGCGTTTACCTTAAGAAAGCACAACACCTTATTACTATGTACTTAAATTACTAAAACTTGGTACACTTTACAACTACCAAGCAGCTTAATTAATAACAAATAAAATAAGCTAAAAACCTTGCAAAATTCAACTTCTAAATCCTTTACAAAAAAGGAAAACTAAATAAGAAAGTGAATATTTTGAGTTAAAAATTAGATGCGAAGCTTAATGGAATTTTAAAGCCATGAGCTTTGTTAGCTCTTAAAAATGAAAAGATAACCATGGGAGCCATGCACCGGATTGCCATGCAAAATCTTGTTTTGGAATAATTATGGAATTATATAAGCATATATAACAACTACTTTAAAGGAGTTATAATTGGTAACGAACTCCTTTATAGCTAAGGAAAACTTTAGGTACCCTTAAAACTTCGAAAAACAGCAATTTGCTATGCGTATGAAACGTTGCTAATGGGACATTTTGGAAACTTTAAAACACTTAACTAACTAAAACGATATTATAATATAATTAAATAGAGTTAAAAAGTTAAGAAATATGTATGTAGTTGCAACACTTGCAACAAAACTAAAACCTTATAACATGTACCATATGGTTAACTACAAGCGTTACTTGTACCAAAACGCTTATAGTTAAGTATTTCGTGGAATTTAATTATTAAGCTTTTACTATTTTTTAAACCCTTAATGAAACAACTGTATAATAGTATCCTTGTTATGGTTAACAGATTTACTAAGTTTGCGTACTTTTTACTTATTAACAAAAGATACTAAGTACTTAACCTTGCATATTGGTTTTTATAACATATTGCAAGTATTTATAGTCTTCTCATGGAGATTGTTTTAAATCAAGGAACCACTTTTGTGTCCAAATTCTAAATAAGCTTAGCAAAACACTTAGGAATTAAGCTAAAACCTTTAACTGCATTTTATTTAAAGATAAATAGGCAAACCGAAAGAATAAACTAAACACTTAAGCAATATTTATAATCTTTTGTTAACTATGCCTAAGACAACTAAGTCTTGCTATTACTAATGGCGCAAATGGCATATAACAGCGCAACTACAAAAACCATTAAGGTTTTCCCTTATTTTGCCAACTTTGGATATAAACCTACCTTTAAATTCGATACTAAGCTAACTTAGGTTTTAGCAGCAGATATTTATAGCGAATAATTATAGCAATTACATGTTAATTTACGTTAAGAACTCCAATTCCTTTAGCAGCGAATAACCAATACTGCGAATTAGTTTAGGCTAAAAGGACTAGCCTTAAAAGAGGGAGATTATGTGTATTTGCTATGCAGAAACATTAAAACCAAACAACTAAGCAATAAGTTGGATTACAAGAAACTTGAACCATTTAAAATTGCGCGAAAAATTTTGGATGTTAATTACGAACTTAAGTTGCTTGTAACAACAAACATTTACCCACAATTTTACATATCGCTTCTTAAAGTAGCAAACCTAAGCATTCCTTTTAAAACGACAATGGAAATAAAGGACCCCGAAAAATATAATGTAAAAGCAGTTTAAAACCACTGAAAATATCAAGGATGCAGCAAATACTTAATTAAATGGAAAGGCTATAAAAAAGAAGAAAACACCTAGGAACTTGTTACAAACCTTTAAAATGCCTAACATTTGCTTTAGCAGTACCTTTAAAAGCATTAGGTTTAAGCTAAGAAAAACCTTTAAAATTAACACTAAATAAAGAAAAAGGCTTAGCTAGTAATAAAAACCAATTAAAGGGAACCTTAGAGGAAGGAATGGCAGCATAAAACGGAATTGTTAAGCTTAACGCCAAGGCAGCATTTTTTTTTGCCTTTATGGCCTTTAACTTATTCATCATCCTTTTCGCTAGCTTAAACCCTTTTTGCTAAACTAATTCCTTTTGTTTTTGCAAACGAGAAATACAAGTAATAATGGTTTGTTGTTTTTAAGCCAACCTTAAAAACTCGGCTTTGGCTTTAGCTTCCTTATAGTTAAAACGGTTAGCCTTAAATATTAAGCAGTTTGCTAAAAGAAAAAAAATTAGCTATATGCCTTCTCTTAAAGTAAGAAAACCTTACCTTCGTTAGCTAAAAGACAATTTAAACCATTGCATTTTACACCTGCTTAAAAACAAGCTTTGCATTACTTAAAGTTGCTTTTTAACTAGTTTATATTATAACAACAAATTCCCTTTGCAAAACAACAAAAACAAGGCATAACGTTAATACCAAAGTGATTAAATAAGCCTAGCAAGCGCTATTAGTACCTTAAGTTGTGGTTAAGATTGGACATAATGGGTGGCCTAAAAAAAAGTAAGCAAAGCTTTAGAAACTTTAGCTGAAAGGAAGGGAATTGTGTTACGGCCCTACGGACCGTCACATAACAGGCTACCTCGCTACCTTAAGGGAAAGGCAGAGCAACACAGCAGAACTCCTCATTTGAATGCTGCATCGCTCTGCAACTTAGCATCAACGCATTACAACGCACCGCAATGAAGCATTAGCACACTTTGCCATAGCTGTGGCAAAGGGTGATGATGTCTTAAGAAAAGATGATGGAGGAACCAGGTATAAGACAAGATGATGTTGTCTCCTTATGGTTAGATAGTTTTGTAGCGGTTAATCCCAAGCACGGTTCCCTAGCTACCACGCCTTATTAACCACAACTTGTGATTGTCTGCGACTTGCCCCCTTGTTGTTCTAAACAAGCATCACCCCACCCTGTCTTTGCAGTCAGGTTGTAACAGGAGGTGTTGTTGTGCTGAGGGAATGTGGTGTTTGTTGGCTCTTGGTATCCTAAGCCAGGACTTTTGGCCTTCCGCCAATCAGAATGCTCCCTGCAAGGAGCAGAAAAATAAAACGGAAGAAGGATGACGACTAGGTACCTGCCTTGACCGAGGAAGGCAAAAAAGAAGGGGAGCAGGTGGGGCCGAAAGCAGGCGTGGCACGTGTGGTGATGGAGAGAGAAATGGAGAGGACGACGATTTGTACTCAGCAGTCTGGTTGTACAGGGGTTGAATGCAGAAAGAAAAGGCGCTCGGCATGGCCGTGTCCGTTCGACGAGGGCGGATCGCGAATCACCGACGGCGAGTCGCCAAAGAATCAAAAAGGAGTCACATCTCTCCGCCGGAATGCAACCCATTCCGTAAGCGGCATTGTTCTAGAATTCTCGTCGAAGCCCACCAAATTTCCGGAGCGGGACCGACCCAGCCACTCACCAACTCCAGCCACGCCAGCGGCATCGACTCATCGACTCAGCTTCCCAGCCGCGGGCTTCGCTGCTTTCCTCGCTTCTTCTTCTTCTTCTTCCTGTCCATCCACCCATCCCGCTTTGGGCGGCAGGGGGGTACCTGCCACTCAGGTCTCTCGGCAGGGGGGGGTTTGGCCTTGGGTTTAGCTTTCCGTTTTGGCTTTCGGTTTTGGGTCGGAGACCCGCATGAAGGAATAGAAAGCGCGAGCCGGGAGAAGAACAGCCCAAACCAAACCAAACCAAACCACGACGCCCCGAGCAAGCGAGACGCCATTGGGCTTTTTTTTCTTTTTCTTGCCTTTTCTCTTTCCTGATGCGACACTTGTGTGACGGATTGACGCCCACCCAATTGGCGGCGGATTCGGCGATGTGTTCTGCTGTTCTGCGACTCTGTCCTATCTTACCTATACCTAGCCTCTATCTCCTTGTCGCTGGCTACTTGTGCCGTTGCTGCTGTGACTTAGTACTCTTATCTGCTAACCACTGCACTCCGTTATACCATTCCATTTTGCTGCTCCTCCGCCCCCAATAGCCAAGAAGAGGGGCGCGCGCGAAAGAGGGACCGCTAAAACTGTCGTGGCCGGATGACACAGGCCCAGCGCACACAGCATGAAGAGAAAAGCAGAAAAAAAAGGAAGTGGAATAAGTAAGGCATTGAGAGCACGGCCGTCTCGGAAGCCGAAGGGGGGGTACGCTGTTACTCAGTACGGCGCACGGTGGAGGAGGTGGGACGTCCTTGTCCAACCACTACAAGCACGTTAAGTATGCAGTGCACTGTTCGTTCGCCTGTGACAGACCCCGTACAGCCCCGTCCTTGGCCCCGGAGGTCGGGGCGGACGGATGGGCGGGCGTCGGCATGGAAAAATGGAATGTTCTCTGCGCATGCCTCTTTCTGAGGCGGGCGGGCTCTGCAGCCAGGCCGGGGCCTCATCCCATTGTTCTGGGCCGGTCTCCCCAGGGCAGCCCCGGGATATGACTGGCAGCTGCTCTGTCTGCCTCGATTTTTTGTGTCTCGCATTTCGCGCCTCGTTTTCGGTGCCTCTTTTTTGCGCCTTAACCGGTTGGTGCCTCGCTTTCTGCTTCGTGTGCGCCCCAGAACATACGACGACGGCATGTGTGCGATGCACGTACGAAGCACAGAGCACAAGCACAAAGCAGTCACCGCCAGTGGATATCTAAGACTTTTCTTCTTATACGACCTACTTACTGGGGACATACGGGAGTACAGTAACATAATATACTCAGTGCTCCGCACTCTCCGGTAAACACTGACAGACTCGTACGGGGGAGGATTACTGCATACGTGCAGAGTACAATGTGCGTGCCGAGAGAGTTCTGCATAGCTAGCGACGTTTCGACACCAAAGAGGAATGCCGACGGCGATCGCTACCGAAGCTTGTTCTTACCAGGACCAGGCCGCAAAAAGAAAGTAAGCAAAAAGCACAAACGGGAGGGAAAGAGAGGGGAAGGGCACTGTAGACACCCAGGAGACTGGACTGGGGAGAGAGTCCAGGACGAGAACCCGAGTGGCCCTGGCTGGAATGTCCAGACTCCTCTGTCATGAGTTTTTTGTGCACTGAGAAAAGGCATCATCCGCCGATCACAGCGATGACGTGACGCCGGCTTTCTGCTGTCCATCCATTCAAACCCCAGGCTGATGTGCGAGTCCAACTAGAGCTGACACGGCATTCGCTCGTGCAGCCCATGGAGGAGCAGGTGTGTACAGTGCAGACTGCGCACACAATCTATCGACCTACTCATGTACGCGGCGGCGGCCGCTATCCATTGGCTTGGAACGCATGGAAGCTCGAGAGAGGTCGCTCTGAGTGGGCACTTCGCGCGCGGGCGCTCTGAGTGGCTGGCTCGTCGGCCCAGTCTCAACCGACACATCTATCACGCGATGATAACGGGCTCGCCATCATGCCCGAGAACGCGAACCACCTGTTGTTATCGAAAGACGCAATCAATCAACCCCAGCAGGGTCGCAATCTACAATCTCGCGCTTCTCCCTTCCCGTCCGGGGAGAGGTCGAAAGGCGGTGGGAAGCCAAAGGGAAACCAAGAACGGAAACCAAGGGCGGAGACGGCAAGGGACACGCGATGACGGCTGTCTCCCCGCACGCCTTTTCCCTTTTCTCTCTCTATTGGACCGCACGAAGTCCGTAATATTGGAGAGGGTGAGGCTCTCTCCCTTCTTGAGGCCCGAATTTGTCTCTTTCTGTCTTTCCCGCAGCGGGTCGGGAGCCACTCCCTCGCCCACCTAAAAGGGATCCGGGGACTCAGACCCTCCCCTCCCATGCGGCCCAGCTCGCTCACTCGCCCGCTCCTCGATGAGAACCGGCCGGCGTCCGTGGAGCGAGAAGCAGGGAAAATGGGCTGTTTCATATGCTGTAGAAAGGGCACGGGAAACTCTTTTTTTTTCTGTTGGGCTGCGCCTTGGTGGTCGGCTGGCCAGCCCAGCCAACCAGCCCACCGGCCCGTCTGCCCACCATCGACATCTTCATGACCCCCCACGCACGTCAAATCAACTGCCGAGGAGGCAGACGGCGGGATGCGGCAGTCGGTCGCCAGGCACGGATATGCTCTGCTTTTTCCTGCCTCTCTCCTTACAACGCGCAAGACAATACAGGGCGTTTCGCCTAGCTGTGTGCGGCCCTACATTTACGAACTAGATGTATGAACGTATGCCGTACTATCGGACCTCGACAGCTAGGACCTTTTGTTGATTGCGAGGTATTAACGGCGCGGACAACTCACGGGGAATCAAGGAAGACTGCCTCGTTTTGGAGAGCCTCTTTTTCTGCAGCCATTGGGAGAGGAAAGATGGCATCGCCATGGAGGTCTTATCATCCAGGTTGCGCTCTTCTTGATGCATCGCCCTCTGTGCATTGTGCATTGCGGATCGGCACAGCCTTTTCCTGCCTGCCTTTCTTCCCCGCCGCTGCCCTCCTTCCTTTCCGTGCTCATGCTCCCTCCCCACCCTACCTTCGTGCCATTGGACGAGCTGCGTGGCTTCTTCCGGCGCGGCACCGGTATCGCGCGAAAGAAAGGGGAGAGAACCAGCGAGCCATCCGGAGCAGTGCCTGCACGGGCCAGTCGGCCAGCGGGAATAGCGAATAGCTGCCTCTGGAGTACGGAGTACCTCCAGAATCTCCAACGGAATCCTACGCTGCCCGATCTCCTCTCCTTCGTCACATTCCCCCTTTTCCAGAGTTGCAGCGCGGAGGAGATACGGAGTACATTAACCTGCGCCCAGGATTACAATATAGGGTATATGTACTATTCCAGCGACGCTGCGGGAATGCGGTGACGGACGGGGTTTCCCTCGGGCAGCGCACGGGACCTTTGTGGATTTCGCTCGTTCCAAGCGGCGCGAATCCATATGATCCCCCCTTCGGACGGAACCCCCATAATAATCTTTTTTTTTTTTTTGGGTGGTTATGGGGGATCGGCCACCTGGAACGAGTGTGGTCGCCGTTTAGTCGCATGCTGGGCGTCCGAGCGGCGGCAGAGCCGGGTCGCGAGCCATTGGCCTTTTGCGAAGCGCCGAAACAAAATGATGGGAATTGGGAGGCCAGCGAGCTAAAATTGCTGACCTGCCTTATCTGAGGTGCCAGTAGTACGAAGTACTGTAGTATCGGGCTGAATTTGCAGTTGACTCACAAAAGGGAAAGGTAAAAGGAAAGGGGAAAGGGGGCGACAAAGCGAAGGAAAAAAAAAACTCTTCTTTGCTAGTAGGAGGTAGCACAGTGTTAACTGCCCTTTCGTACAGACTGTACGCAGTAATAATTCTCAAGTAAAAGGAACCACCAGGAACCACCTGACCGGGAAGGCCCTTTATGACTATTGAATTGCGCCGTGTTGCTGGGACGGTCAATGAGCTGTCAATGACAATGACGGTGACGGACCCAGCGCCAAGGACCCTATTCCGAAGGAGGCGCTGGGCATGGGCGCCCCAAGCCACAAGGGGCGCTGGCGGTGTGCTCGGTGCTTGCCCACCTGCCCTCGCAGGCGGTGGCACGCTTTAGCAGGCAGATAGCGCCGCCGCTAGCGAGCCGTCGTAGGCTGGTCGGGTTGCTCAGGTGCTTAGGTGCTGGGCACTGCTGGGGTATTAGTGGGCGATGTCCCTGTTCTAGCGCTTCTTTCGCGTGCTTCTTTCGCCGCCGCCGCGTGGGCCCCAGCCCATCGAAGGCGAGGAAACCTGGCACGCCCAGCCCCAGAAAAAGAGGACCTCTTTGGGCTGGGCGTCCCTTTTGGCGTCTCTTTGGCGGCGGGGGCCATTCGGGGCCATGCTTGCCACTGATTGCTGGCGTGGGAGGCAAAACGGAGTCGAGCCACTCTCCGTCATCAGAAGGCGACCCCATGGAAGCAGGCCCGGTGGCACTCACTGGCTGGGGTTGCGTTGCTGGCTGGCGCTCTTTTTTTTCTTTTCTTCCCTCTCGTCGACCAGACCGACCGTGGCCTAGCGGAGGTGCCGCCGCCTACGCTAGGCCAGAAGAGGCATCAGGCATGCCAATCGGCTCGCGGTGACGACGGTTGCGGCCTATGATTGGGCGTAGGCCCGCATTTGGCCCCTCTTGGAAGCCTTCTAGCGTGCTTCTAGCGTGGCGCCCCTTCATCGTCAGCGGCCCTGAGTGGCTCCCTGTGGCCCGGCGGCCGTCCAGTGACGGTCCAGTGACGGTCTAGTGGTGGTCCAGTGGTCATCCAGTGGTGGCCCAGCGTCCCCCTCCCCCAGCGATTACCCCTGCCGCGTTCCTTCCTTCGCCATCAGCAGCGAGATGCCCGCATGCATGCGTGGGAGTATTCCTCCGTAGTGGATGAGCCCACGTCTCCTCAACTCGTTCCATGACCCGGTTACGGTCCAGCTCGACCAGCCCGACCAGCTCTACCAGCTCCGCGATCCGTCCCAACGTCTCTAGCGCGGAGACGCCGGCGACGTGGCAGCGGAGCAGGGCGGACACACGCCGGCAGGGCGAAACAGAGAATCGAAAACCGAGAACCGAAAGCAGAGAACCGAAAACAGAGAGAACAGAGACCGGCCGACACAGACACAAGACCCGAGGTGGCGGGTGGTGTGCCGCCTGTGTGAGAAAAAGCGAGAGAGCGTGAGAGTGTGCGAGAGCGTGGAGCGTGCGTGCGCGGCGCAGAAACAGCAGCGGCGCAGAAACAACGGTTCTGGTGGAGCAGTTGTACATTGCCAAGCCCGGTCGGGCAGGGTTCCCCCTCCCCCCCCTTCTGCCCCCTGTCCAGTGTCCTTCCAGGCCTCGCTCGTTCTTCTCCGCTGCCTTCTCCGCTATTACCTTCCATTCCTGCTTTCCATCGCTCTGCTGTCTTTGCTTCTTCACCTGTATTGAAGTACTACTTGTGTTATCTTCCGACTCTCGCCCACACACCACCACCATACACACCCTCCTCGTCATTTATGATCGCTTCCTACCTGACTGACGTTTCTGACATATCCTCTGTCTCAGAGACTGTCTCTCCTTTTCCTCCAATATTCCATAGCCCACCAATTCGTCTTCGTCTTTCTCTTGTCCGTCTTCCTGTCCCTCCTCGCGATCCGCAACATCCCGCTTGCCTCGACCAGCAAAGCCAGTCTGCCCGTAGCCCAACTCTCTGCGCTCTCGACCGGCAGCCGCGTGTGCGACAAGGCCGACATACATATATATCTCAGGCGTACGTGCCGGTCCCTTTTCCCTGTCTTCGTGTGTCTCACGCTGCCGACGCTCTTGTCTCCCCTGTGCGCTTTCGTCTGCTCTTCTCTCTTCCTCGCTTCCCCGTTCTCGCTTCCCCCGTCTGATCGACATGTTGGGGTAGTAAGACCAGCCAAACCGCCGCCGCCGACTCGCCTTCTTCTAGATCACCACCGCGCCGACCTACGACCGACGCACGCCGTCCTCTATCGCTTTTCTGTCGCTGTCCATCCTCCGTTTCGGACCAACTATTTTTTTCATCTATCCCGTGTTCTCGCCTCGTCGAGAGCCCAGCAGCGCTCCCTTCTTTTTCCCTCTAGAATCCCCGCCCTCCCGTTCCACGGACCGGGCAATCTATTCGTCGGGAGCCCGCAGGAAGCTGGGCCAAGCCGTTACCTTTGTGACGCGCCGTTCTCGGAAGTTCAGACACAGTGTACCCAGAGCTGCCCTCCCTCCCTTTACCATTATCCACCACCGTCCACCACCGGCGGTCTCTCGCAGATGCTGTCCTAAGCCGCACCGCACCATTGGCCAGCGAATCTCGGTACGTTTGCTGGGGGGTCGCTCTTAGGGCTACCTGCATCGTATGAGGACCGGAAGACGACACGGTGGAACTGGCCAGCGCAGGCCCGTGTGCATCAGGTAGAAACGAGGGGAAGGCCCTTTGCACGCTTGCTGTCGCCTGTTCTGCTGTCCCCGCGCAAAATACGCACGCTGGTGCGTCGGTGGCGAGCGGGCGAGACACCGCTGTGCGCACCTTTTTTCGGCGCTAGCTAAGGCGAGGAAGCCTGACCGCTCCCGCTACCTTTCTCCCCAGGCTCCTCCCGCCGCTCTCCCACACCCGCGAAGGATGAAAAGGCCGAGGTTAGGGAAACACTCGCCGAGTTACCTGAGCCCGTCGCCGAGCCCGAGAGAACAATCGCCCAATCCGTCCAGCGTGCTGGACGACTACGAGACCGACTCGACCACGATGGATCCGCCTTCACGGCCGACGAGCCTGGCCCTGCTGGGGGCTGCCAACCGTCCCACCCTCCACGACGTGCTGTCCAATGCGGCGCCTCCGCCGTGGACTCTGGGTGCCTTCATGGCCTACCTGTCCCAGAACCACTGCCTGGAGACGCTGGAGTTCACGATGGAGGCCGAGCGGTACAAGAGCGCGCATGCCCACGCGGTGCAGGGCGAGATGAGCTGGATGCGCGATACCAACGAGCATCTCTGCTCCCTGTGGCAGAAGCTGATGAACGCCTACATCATGCCGTGCGGGCCCCGCGAGGTCAACCTGCCCGCGCCCGTGCGCGACCACCTGCTCAGCCTCACCTGTGCCGTCTCGCCGCCCGACCCGTCCGAGCTGGACGACGCTGTCCGCATCGTCTACGAGCTCATGAACGACTCCGTGCTGCTGCCGTTCCTAGAGTCGACAAGCAGCAACGTGACCTGGGCTGACCAGCAGCAACAACAGCAGCAGCAACAATATCAACAACAATATCAACAACAGCAATACAGGGCGGACCAGGACGAGGAGCAGGAGTCGAGGCAGGGCCGGTCACGACTGCGCATCCCCAAGGACGCTCCGATGAGCGACGAGTCCAGCCGGTCGCCCAAGACCACCTTCCTGCCCCAGCTGGGCCTCGGCTGGAGGAGCGACGCGCAGGCCCGCTCTGCGTCGTCCTCGGCCGACGCCACCGACCGCGAGGGCCTGACCGACGACAGCGGCGCCTCGACGCCGCCCACCGGCGAGCCCCTCACACCGCCGACCACTCCTCCCACCTCGGACTGGGCGTTCAGCACCTCGCCCAGCACTTTGCAGCGCGCCATTAGCGCCCACAACAGCGGCTGGAAGCGCATGAGCGCCAAGCTGGGCCTGAGCAAGCGGGGCCGCTCTGGTCGCCGGCCGAACACGTCGAATAACAGCGCGTCAGCGACTGCATCGGCATCGGCATCGGCGTCCTCGCCTGACGACGCCACCATGAGCGAGGCCAGCTCCAGCAGTGTCAGCAGCAACAACAACTTCTTATGAGGGTTGCAGGCCATGCCGCTACCCGCTAGTTCCACATCCGTCAACTACTACTGCAAGGAGGAGCCCCTCTCCCTGAGGTGGGAGGAGCCTCATCCGGGCCAGCGGCTGTCGTATCCGATGGCCAAGGCCTCCGGGTTGATTGAGTGTGTCGGCCACGGCCGCCACACCGGTGGAACATGCGGGGGCGACATGGCCGCAAAAGAAGGGGGAGCCTGCCGATGCTCCCCCCACGCTAACCCGCGCCAGTGGCTGCCACGTCGCTATTCGCGCATCAAGTTGCGGAACCCGGCCCTGAGGCACTTCAAGGCCTCGGCTCCGGCGTCGATCCCGATCCCGACCTCGGTCTCGAGCCGGTCCCTCGAAGTGCCTTCGTTGCCACGGCTGCAGACCAATGACTACGCTGACGACCACGGTCACACATGGGAGGTTCTTCGACGGCCGCCCGTGCTCTCGCCCGTGGCCGAATCGGTCATGTCGTCGCTCCCGCTGCCTCGGCCCTCTTCGTCTGTCGAGATAGCCCCGGAGAGGTTGGAAGTCGATATCGACGTCGAGTCCACGACGGAGATCGCCACGACGGCGAGCATCCTCTGCGGGAGCGACGGAGATGGGTCGACGATCCGCTGCCCGGTGCCGGCCCAGGGGCTCCGATTTACCGACTACTCCAACCACATGGGCCTCATGCTGGGCCCGAGTGCGGACGAGGATATCGACTGCTCCTCCTTCACCGTGGTCGGGTCGGACGACGCATTCGCCCACGCGGCCCTCGAGGCTGATGCATACGGCTGGGAGGCCGAGCTGGACCGCAAGATCAGCGATGGCGGAAGTAGTGGCGGTGGTGGCATCGCGGCCCACGCTGACGCCTTCGGCTGCAACCGGCTCGAGTACCGGCGGGCCAACGGCGGCAAGCGGAGCATCCTGCACCGCGTCTTTAGCATCGCCAACTTCCCCAAGGCCGACTCGGACCCTCCCCCGCCCGCGCGGCGTCTGAGCGCGGGCAACTTTGTTGGGATATGAGATCATTTCATCTCGATGTTTATTTTCTGTCACACTCACGAATCCTTCAGAGCGGCCGTCATGTTAGCACAAAAGCAGGAGGCGTTTTTTCGGTCAGGTCCTTGCCCTTCTGGCATCATCCTTGTCGTCTTCAGCCACCCACCATCATGAAAAAAAAATTAGACGGGAACTCGGATACCACATAGACAAGGGGATAAGGGGGGAGGGGGGGCGGGCTGCTTGATGGTTGATTGACGCCGGAGTTTCTGTCCTCTTTTCTGTTGTCAGTCTTGGCTGTATTACTGCCTTTTTTCTCTTCTCTTCTCCATTTTGTCTTTTTTTTGGCTTCTTCCTTCTGCTTCTGCTTCTTTCAACATAGTAGGGCACTTTCTTTGGGGGGAGGGGGGGCAACGTACACGCAACCAATGCACTAACTTATTTGGAGTTCGGCGAGAGGGGGGACGATATGGGACTGTTTGGACGGACCGGATGATTACATACTCGGCGCAAAAATAACCGTCCATCATTGAACTCGGAAAGTTAAGGGGGAGGGAAACAAAACATATGAGAATGGGAAGATGGGAAGGGCTCTTCGTTTTTTTTTTTTCCTTTTTCGTCTTCAGTTTTTAGACACGGATGGTCGTCCTCGTTGTCATCATCCACCCTCCCCTTTTTTCCGGGAGCGGAGGAGATGAAGCGAAGAAACCATCACGCACACGGCCCAAGCCATGCTGTTTTGTTGTTTTTTTTGCTCGTTTCAGATTGTACGCAGCGTTCACACCGGATATGAAAGGATTTACTAGGTTGGGAGTTGGGGAGGCGGCCGTCCCCCTGATCGGGTAGGTATAATGTTTAGAAACAAGCACAAGACCAAGTGGACAGAATGAAGACAAGAATGGAGAAGCCGATATTCAGTGCTGAAAGCGAGACTGTGTCATGACTGCATTGCAATACACCAGTAGTGATACCCTATAATAATGCTAACCGTCGTATGTCTGTTGTTCTAATGTTCTGCTTGGCCCCCTGCTCCGTTCACAAATAATCCAAACCTCCGTCGGAGGATCCATGTCGCTGGGCGCCGTAGATACAGCACCAGGCCGGCAGGGACCACTCGACACAGGTACAGTGGGAAGAAGAGGATGGCCCGTCACGGCCTCGTCTGCGCCTTCTCCTGCCTGTTCCGTTGTTGAGAGCGCCGTCGAGATCCCGCTCGCGCATGTCCCGCAAGTCGCGCAGGAAGTAGTAGTCTTCTAGCTGTACCGGCCGCGCCGGCCGATCGCCCCGCGCAGCCGCTTCGACCTCGGCGTCGATCCCGCTAGTTCTGGCCGCTGTCCCGGCCCCGGCACTCCCAGCCCCAACTCCGGTAGAGAGAGGAGAGGCCAGCAAAGGATGGTGCCGTTCTATCGCGTGCTGGCTGACGGGCGGCCGCCACAGGGGCACTTCGCGCGCGGCCGCCAGTGCGGCTTCTGGCGCGGGCGGCGATGGAAGGCCGGACTGCGCTTGGGATGCCGGTTGTTGCGGTATTTGTGGAGATGTAGCTTCGGGCTCCGGCTGAGGCCGAGTCTGGGTCTGAAGCTGGGGCCGAGACTGAGGTTCCTCGCGTTCCTCTTGTCGCTCTCCCCCTTCTCCTTCTCCTCGGCGCTGGCCACGACGGCGATGATGGCGATGCTGCTCGCGGCGAGGCCCGCGTTGGCGCTGGGGCCAGCCATCGCGTCCTAGTCCCCCCCCGCCCATGCCCAGGCGTTGCTCGAAGAGACGCACGGCCAGACGCGCCTCGGCTGCCCGCTGCGAGGCCTCGAAGGAGGGGCAGCCGACGGGGGTGGGCGTGCGCTGCGGCGGCGGGTAGGGCGGGTCAAATGGCTGAGGGAGGGGGGGGGGGAGGGCTGGCTGGTGGTCCAGAGGAAGGGGGGGCTGCGGCTGTGTGGCCGATGATTCTATAAGAGGAGCAATACTGGCCGTGGCGAGAGTAGCCGTGCTGGTGTTTTTGGTGGTAGCCGCCGTCGTCTCCGGCACCGCGGTGGCCGGGTAGATGTAGGCCTCGTCGTCACTGGCTACGGAGCTGGGCGTCATCTCGGACGAGTCCTTGTCCCGCCACACCGACCGGGACCGCGACCGGAATGGCGGCGGCGGCGGCGGAGGCACCGCCAGCGGGGCGAGGTTGAGCACATCAGAGAAGGGCTCGCGACGGCCGGCCATATTTCTCGACGTGCTGCCTCTGATGGCCCCCGTGGACGGCGAGAAGGGGAGAGGGGGTTTAGCTCGTAATAGAGGAGGTCCGCGAGGATACGAGGTAAGAGCCGTGCCTTACGAGGAAGGTGGAGGGGGAGTCCAGCCAGAGTAAGATCTAAAAGTTAGGTCCAAAAGCTGGGTCCAATAGGAGGGAGCGGACGAGCGGACGTGGTACAAACTGGTAGCGTGGTAGTTGCCTCACGCGATGGTAAATAAATTCTAGTAGGTCCAAAAAGTACAAGGCAGGGGAAGGGGGAAGGAAGCAATATCCGCGGAGCAACTACTTGTATCTGCGGGGCTTATCCGCGACCCTGATATTCCAACATCCACCAAGCCTGCTGTCGCTGCTGCCCATACTGCCAATACGCAGAGGGACATCCATCCCGTTGTAGATTGTGGGTGATTATATAGGCAGGCGGCGACCATCATAGATACGATCATAACGCGCATCTGCCCTGGGAATGAAGCTCGACACGACGCGTCCTAGACGGAGAGAGAGAGAGACAGAGAGGACGGGTTTATAGGAAAGACTCAGGCAGGCACTGTCGCCGGTACGGGCTGCGTCGGCGACCCGGGTTGGGGCCGGGACTGGGACTGCGGTGAGGGGGGGGGTTGGTCGGCGTCTTCGTCATCGACGGGCTTGTCGTGGCGCGAGTACATCTTGTACTCGAGGGAGGTGGTGAAGTCGATCTTGCCCTGCTCGACCTGCTTGCGGGTTACGGACAGCATGGGCCGCGGCAAGCCCATCGACTCGAGGAAGGCGAGGGCTGGGGGAGGTCAGTCAGCTGGGTTCTCACGGGAGGGGGATTGCCGGCACTGAGGGGGCACGTACTGTCCCTCCACTCGAGGTCGCGGCGGCGCTTGTCCCAGCGCAGCTCGTCGGCCATGATGTCGATGACGCGCGGCAGGGCCTCGAGGGCGGCCTGGGCGTTGAGGAAGGCCAGGCGGGTGCGGCGGGCAAGCACGTCGACGGCGGTCTGGGCGTACTCGTGGCGCACCGCGTAGCGCACCTCGCCATCGACGAAGGGGTACAGCTGGGCGATGCGCTCGCCGCGGGCCGGGAAGCGCTTGTCCGTGGGCCGGCACAGCGCGGCCACCGTCCAGGCGCGGTCGCCGTAGCTCTCGGTCAGGTGCCTAGCCACCTCGGTCTCGACGCCGAAGTGCTGGATCAGGTGGATGAACAGCGTGCGGCTGAAGCCGTGCGCGCCGACGAGCCGCACGCGGTGCGTCTGGCACGACCCGTCCAGGATGGCGCCGTCGTCGACGGCCTCGGTGCCGCTGACGCGGGGCACGCCCCGCAGCGGCCGCGGCTGCAGGCCGAAGGCGGCCACGGCGGCGTCGACGCACTCCTCGGCCATCTGGCGGTAGGTGGTCCACTTGCCGCCGGCGCAGGTGACCAGGCCGGAGGCGGAGATGTCGACCAGGTGGCTGCGCACCAGCGACTCCGTGTTCTTGGCCTTGGGATCCTTGACCAGCGGGCGCAGGCCGGACCAGGCGGCCAGCACGTCGCCGCGGCGCACGTTGATGTCGGGCGACAGGTAGTGGCTGATCTCCTTGAGGATCCACTGGATCGACTTCTCGTCCGGCAGCGGGTTGTTGCTCAGCGTGGCCGGCTCGTCGGTGGTGCCGGCGATGGTGTTGCCCTGCCAGGGCAGGAAGAAGATGACGCGCCCGTCCGACGTCGACGGGTCGATTAGGCCCATCTTGGCCGGGCTGTAGTAGCCCGGCAGCACCACGTGCACGCCCGACGCCGGCGCCACGATGTCCTGGCAGCCGGGGTCGTCCATCTTGCGCACGCCATCGGTGAAGGGGCCGGTGCAGTTGACGACGCACCTGGCGCGCACGATGATCTCCTCGGCCGTCCTGCCGTTGCGCGCGGCCACCAGGTCGCGCATGCGCGCGCCGCACAGCATGCCGTCGGGGCCCTTGAGCAGGCCGGTCACCTCGACGTGGTTGGCCACGGTGGCGCCGTACAGGGCCGCCGTCACGGCGATGGACACGTTCATGCGCGAGTCGTTGTGAGCGCCGTCGTAGTACACCAGCGCGCCCACCAGGCCGGTCTGCTTCAGCATGGGGAAGGCGTCGATGGCCTTGCTGCGCGTCAGGAAGTAGGAGCTCTCGATGCCCTCGCTGCCGGCCAGCAGGTCGTACATCTTGGTGCCCGCCCAGTAGTACGGCGCCTTCCACCAGCGGTCCAGCGGCAGCATGATGGGCAGCCAGCTGCTCAGGTGCGGCGCCGTCTGCAGGAAGTACTTGCGCTCCTTGAGCGCCTCGCGCACCAGCTGGTACTGCGCGTAGTCCAGGTTCCACACCGCCTTCTCCAGGTAGCGCACCCCGCCGTGCACCAGCTTGGTGCTCTTGCTGCTGGTGCCGCTGCTGAAGTCGTCGCGCTCCACCACCGCCACCTTGAGCCCGCGCGTGGCCGCGTCCAGCGCCACGCCCGCGCCCGTCGCGCCGCCGCCGATCACCAGCATGTCGTACTCGGCCTCGGCGTCCCCCTCCCCGCTCCTGCGCAGCGCCGCCAGCTGCTCCTCGCGCGACCTGATGCGCGGGAACCGCGGCAGCCGGAACGTGCCGTCCGCACCGTAGATGGGCGGCGGCACCGCCGGCGGCTCGAAGCCCGGGATGTTGCGCGGCCGGTACGTGTACAGCACCAGGCCGCCGCCGAGACCCGCCACGCCCGCCGTCACGGCCAGCCGCCGCAGCAGCCCCGGCCGCACGAATCGCGCCATGTCTGGCATCCGTCAGCGCTGCTCTCCGAGCGGGTGCGCTCATTTACTTACCTCTTCTGCTCTCTGGTTATGCCTTTCGCTCTTTGCCTTCGAATCTCTTCTGTACGCGCGCTCTCTAATTGTCTCTCGTCGGGACGGCGAGCGGCGGCGCGGGGCAGTCTCGTCCGCGCACGGTCCACGAAGCCGCCACCCGTCGGAGTCCGAAGAGATATACCGTTAGAAGACAGGTACGGAGTAACGCTGCCTGCGCCCGGAGTAGGCGAGGACGATAGGCGCGGAGGAAAACGGCGACGACGGAGGGGGGCAGATGCGCCGGGTCAAGGGAGTATCGCCGACGATGCAACCTATGTACGGAAGTAATATAGGTGCAGGTTCTCTCACGCGGGCTTCCGTTGTATGTCCGTCTCTTTTCCCCGCCGACGGTCCATTTCGGGCCCCTTGAGCGAAGGAGGAAAAGAAGGAGCAGGAGAGAAGCAGATATTAATGAGGGAGGGAAGGGAGAATGTCGGCTAGTCAGAGAGAGAGAGAGTGAGAGAGAGGGAGAACAGAGAGAAGATGGCCGAATGCCGCGCCGCATGGGCAGGTGGTTTCAGGGCCCACAGCTGGGATCTCCCCAAGCTCGACGGGAGCTGCGTTCGAGTTGGCTTGTGAAATCGGCATGGTATATTTTCCTCCAATGGGAAGCCCTGGACTGGCAGCAGGGGGGTGTTAATCCGCCTGAATGGACCAGGCCTGGCCAGTCCATCATATCACTCCAGCGGGGTCCTCCTCACTGGCCTTCTGTGGCGTGGCAGCCCTCTAGCCACAACTCCAGGCTGGCATAACTATCCTAGGAACCGAATACAGCAGGCTTGGGCACTTCTAGGTATCATCATTTGACATAGATTTTCAGTAGAGGCTTGACCCCATGGTACCTATGCTTATCCAGGAATAAAGAATGGAAGAATGCTTCTGATTTTAACCCTTATTGCACAGTTGAGCGCTAGGACAGGAGATCACTATACAGAAAATCACTACAGGAGGTCCCTCCTCAGGTGCCACCCCCACAGATCCTTGTAAAGTTGCGTCACTGCTCCTCCAAGTGCCCCGAAGTCGCTCAATTATTCGATTTTTTTCTTCTTGCGCCGAATACCGAAGCACAAGGGTCCCATCCCTCCTAGCCTGCCTTGCCAATCAGATCCCGATTACTACTCCCTACATACTGCCTCATCTACGGGCCAGACCAGACAGGGCAGATTTGCATTAGGGCTCATCCCCTGCCTTCGCTACTCTGTTTCCCTCTCCCGGGCAGGTACAAGATGGCGTCGACCTCCGACTCCTCCCCGGCCCAGACTCCGGAGCTCCGGCCGCTGCCGCCCTTCGCGCCGGACCTCTACGAGCGCGCGTGGCAGTCCACGCCGCACCCGACCCTGCCTCTCCTGGCCACCTCCCACGGCAAGTCCGTCACGGTCTTCTCGCTTGCCTCCGGCTCCGCCCACAGCACCTTGACCGGCGGTCACGAGCGCTCCGTGCGCTCCGCAGCATGGCGGCCGGGCCTGCCGCCGCACAAGCTGTGCCTCGTCACCGGCAGTTTCGACTCCACCGCCGGCCTGTGGCGCTGGCAGAAGGACGTGCCCTTTCTGGATCCCGCTGAAGCCGAGCTGGCCGAATCGCTCGAGACCGACGTTGCCGCTGCGGCTAGCAAGAAGGCTACTACTAAAAGGGCGACGGGCGACCCAGAGGACAACGACTCGGAGGGGAGCAACGACAACGACGACGACGGGTGGGAGTTCACGCTGGTGCTCGAGGGCCACGAGAACGAGATCAAGAGCGTGGCCTTCTCGCCCTCGGGCGCCTACCTGGCCACCTGCAGCCGGGATAAGTCGGTCTGGATCTGGGAGGACGTCGGCGCCGCCGAGGCCGACGACGAGTGGGAGACCGTGGCCGTGCTGAGCGAGCACGACGGCGACGTCAAGTGCGTGGCCTGGTGCCCCGACGTGCCCGGCCGCGGCGCCGCCACTCGCGCCCACGCCGGCCGCAACTACGGCCTCGACGTGCTGGCCAGCGCCAGCTACGACAACACCGTCCGCGTCTGGCGCGAGGACGCCGACGGCGAGTGGGTCTGCGTGGCCGTGCTCGAGGGCCACGCCGGCACCGTCTGGGGCCTGCAGTGGGAGGCCGATCCCAAGCGCACGCGCTTTCCCCGCCTCATGACCTGGTCCGCCGACCAGACCATCCGCATATGGACCCTCCGCGAGGACGGCGATACCGGAGGCGACGGAGAGGGAGGCTCTGCGCGAGATACGCATGCCCGTCACGGCGACCACGGCGACCACGGCGATAGCACCGCCGGTCTCGGCGGCGGCCTGATCCCCAACACCATGAGGCGCTCCCTGCGCGAGGAGTGGGCTTGCACGGCGGTGCTGCCGCAGGCCCACACGCGCGAGATCTACTCGGCCGCCTGGAGCACCACGACGGGCCTGGTTGCCAGCACCGGCAGCGACGGCGTTATCGCCGTGTACGCCGAAGGCCCCGAAACTGCTGTCCCCGTCGACGCCGAGGCCGAAGCGGCCGCCGAGCTGGACGGGGACGTCGCCGTGGCTAACCGCCTACGAGGAGGCCCGGCAGGGTCGACGACGTGGAGAGTCGTGACGACCATGCGCAATGCCCACGGCCCGTACGAGATCAACCACGTGACCTGGTGCCGGCGTTTCGACCCCGAAGCCGGCGAGAGGCGCGGCGTCGAGGAGATGCTCGTCTCCACCGGCGACGAAGGCCTCGTGCGGCGGTGGCAGTTTGTCTCATAGACACCGAGAAAATAACAATACGAAGCCCATGAGAACAAAATGAGAAAAAGTTCCAGTACTCTACCCCGATGACAAACCCCCCTGATGATAACCCGGATGGTCGAAACTGTGTAGTCCGTCGCTAGGGCGAGTAGCTGCGCTGCATACGTCGTAGGTACATACCTAGTACGTACGCTGTACGGTACTTTGATTCAAGGATCTTGACCTGAGGATCAAAATCCGTCATTCGTCGAGCCTTACTCTCTCCCCTTCCCACAACATTGCCCTCAAGATCCGCCCATTATATACAGGGTGATATACTCGTACCAAGAGCGTGTTGTCTCGGTGTCCGTCCCCGCTCTGCTGCCCTTACGGGCGCCCTACTCGCCCTTGAGCTTGTCCTGCTTCACGGAGAAGGCCATCTCGAGCAGCTCCTGCTCCTCCTTGGTGTGCGACGCCTTGAGGCCCGTAGCCACGGACGCGCTGGGGTTGCGGCCGGCGTACATGACGTGCTTGTGGTCGTGGTGCCGGGTCTCGTTCAGGAGCGTCTCGATGCGGGGCTGAGTAAAGCTCCAGGGGCCGGCGTTGAGCGGCTCCTCCTGGGCCCACACGATGGTCTTGGCGTTGGGGTACTGGTCCAGGTTGTCGCGCAGCTGCTGCCAGGGGAAGGGGTGCAGCTGCTCGATGCGCGTGATGGCCACGTCATCGATCTGGTGGTCGGCGCGGTACTTGTGCAGGGCGCCGTAGACCTGACCCGTGCACAGGATCACCCGGTCGATCTCCTCGGGCGCCCTGATGCCGCCCGTCTCGTGGGCCGGGTCCGGGATGATCCAGCGGAACTGCGAGTCGCCGGTGAACTCCTCGATGTCGGACCGGGCCAGGGGGTGGCGCAGGAGCGACTTGGAGAAGAAGATGATGAGAGCTAGGGGTCTATTAGCTACCAGACGGAGTAACGAGGGAGAAAAGGGAAAGACGTACGCTTGCGGAATTGGCGGTTCATCTGGCGGCGCAGGATGTGGAATAGGTTGGAGGGGCTGGTCATGTAGGCGATCTGCATGTTGCAGTCCTGGTGCTGGCGGTGCAGCTTGTCCTCGGAGGGAAAGACGCGGGGGTCCTCGTTGCACAGCTGCAGATAGCGCTCGATGCGGCCGGACGAGTGCTCGGGACCCTGGCCGTCATAGCCGTGGGGAAGCGACATGACCAGGCCGGTGCGCTGCATCCACTTCATCTCGCCCGAGGCGATAAACTGGTCGATAATACACTGCGCGTTGTTGGCGAAGTCGCCGAACTGCGCCTCCCACATGACCAGCGCGTTGGGCGACGTCAGCGAGTAGCCGTACTCGAAGCCCAGCGCGCCGTACTCGCTCAGGGACGAGTTGGAGATGACGAACTTGCCCTGATCCTTGCTGACGTGCTGCAACGGCGTGTACGTCTCCTCGTTGCTCTGGTCGTGGAAGACCGAGTGGCGCTGCGAGAAGGTGCCGCGCTCGACGTCCTGGCCGGACACGCGCACGTGGTGGCCCTCGGTCACCAGCGAGCCGAAGGCCAGCGCCTCCGCCGTCGACCAGTCGATGTTCTTGCCCTCGAGCACCGACTTGGTGCGGTTGGCCAGGATGCGCTTGAGGTTGCGGTGCGCGTCGAAACCCTCGGGGGTCGAGCCGATGACCTGGCCGATGTGCTCCAGCGTCTGGCGGTCAACGCCGGTGGGGTTGTGCGGCAGGATCTCCGTGGCCAGCTCCTTGGGCGACTTGAAGCCGTTCCAGGCGGACGTGGTCCACTCCTTGGACGTGGGCTGGTAGTCCTTGCTCTTGGCGAAGCTGTCCTCGAGCATGCCCCACACCCAGCGCTTGTGCTCCTCGATGTCCTCCTTGGTGAAGGTGCCCTCCTGCAGCAGCTTGTCCACGTAGATGTCGATCTGTGGCGCGTGGTCCTGGATGCGCTTGTACATCAGCGGCTGCGTGAACGACGGCTGGTCCGTCTCGTTGTGCCCGTGCTTGCGGTAGCACACCAGGTCGATGATCACGTCCTGCTGGAACTCGGCGCGCCAGTCAGACGCCAGCTGGCACACGAAGTTGACCGCCTCCACGTCGTCCGCATTGACGTGGAACACGGGCGCGTCGATGGCCTTGGCGATGTCCGTGCAGTAGGCGGTCGAGCGCGCGAAGCGCGGGTCGGTGGTGAAGCCGATCTGGTTGTTGACCACCAGGTGGATGGTGCCGCCGGTGGAGAAGGCCGGCAGCGAGTGGAAGCCCAGGCACTCGTACACCACGCCCTGCGCCGCGAAGGCCGCGTCGCCGTGCAGCAGCACGCCCATGGCCGTGCGGTGCGTCGTCTCGTCGTTGTTGTAGTGCTGGATGGCCCGCGTCTTACCCAGCACCACCGGGTCCTCCGCCTCCAGGTGCGACGGGTTGGCCACCAGCGACAGTTGCACGCGCTTACCCGACGGCGTCGGCCGCTCGAAGTTCATGCCCAGGTGGTACTTGACGTCGCCGGACCCCTCGTCCTCGGCCGCGGATGTGCCGCCGAACTCGCTGAAGATGGACTCGTTGGGCTTGCGCACCACGTTGCTGAGCACGTTGAGCCGCCCGCGGTGGGGCATGCCGATAACGATGTCCTTGACGCCGTAGTCGACGCTGCGGTCGATTAGCGCCTTCATGCCCGGCACCAGCGTCTCGCAGCCCTCCAGGCCGAAGCGCTTGTCGTTAGGGTACTTGGTGGCCAGGAAGGACTCGAAGCTGGAGCTCCAGATGAGGCGGTCCAGGATGCGCCGCTTCTCGTCGATCGAGTACCTGAACGGCTGGGGCACCTCAATGCGCTCGCGCAGCCAGTCGCACTTCTCGCGGTCGGGGATGTGGATGAACTCGGCGCCGTACGAGCCGCAGTAGATCTTCTCGCACGCGGCCACGATCTCGCGCAGCGTCATCTTCTCGCGGCCCTCCTTCTTGAAGCGCGGCAGGATGCCGGGGCCCAGCGTGTACTCGGAGTCCAGGTCCTTCTCGGTGAACTGGTAGTAGTCCAGGCTGAGCTCCTTAGGCTTGATGTTACCAAACCCCTTGGACTCGTGCCGGATCCCCAGCGGGTCGATGTTGGCCTTGTGGTGGCCGCGGGCCTGGTACGCGCGCACCAGCAGCTGCACCTTCAGGTGGTTGGTGACGTCGGAGCCCTGGCCCAAGCCCAGGCCGGTGCCGCTGGCCAGTCCCGGCACGCCGGCGGTGGCGTTGGGGATCAGCGTGGGCGGCGGGGTGAAGGCCTGCGAGATGGGCATGTCGCCGCTCTCGATGTTCTTGAAGTACACCTGCCACGACACGTGGACGCTCTTGGGGTCCTGCCGCCACTGCATGTACATCTCGTCCAGATAGTTGGCCGTGTTACCGGTCAGGAAGCTATCGTTGGGGTCCGGTGCGCTCGTCGTCGAGCTGGCGAACCGCTTCTGCGCGGCCACCGCGAGCGGGCGCCGGCCCGCCGAGAGCGCCTTCGGGGCCGAGGCCAGCGGGTGGCCGGGCAGCAGCGGGCGCCGCGACGAGGCGGTGGCGGTAGACCGGGCAGCGCCGCCCAGCGCCCGGCCGCCGTTTTTGCAGAGCGAGGTCCGCAACATGGCGATCTGCCTGCCCGCGTTTGGACTCGGTGTTTGGACTCGGCGTTTGGACTCTGCGTTGGGGAGGAGGATGTGGGAGGCAAGCGTGTTGCGCGTCGGAGCGCGAGGGCGTCAGGGAGATTGGATGCGGAGGCCGGAGTCGGTACGAGTAATCTCATCCGCTAGGGAAATAGGCAGTGGTCGCTCGCCGTAGGTAGGTGGTTAATGATGCGCTGCAGGGTAATGAATCACCAGACGGCTGAGCAGAGACAGCTAGCAGCCAGCGAGCAGAGACGGCTAAGCAGGAGAGGTAGTCCTCGCTGAGGCGGCTCCCTGCGAAAAGCGAACTAAAGCTGCAGTGCAGAGTCAGTCCTGCATGCACGGAGAAAAGAGTGGCGGAGTAAGTCTAATAGGACCGTAGCGGGAAGGAGGAGACAACGGAGGCAGTGGCGGGTGGGTGGGTAGCCGTGAAGGGAAAAGAGAGGTCATAGTTCTGTAGATATAGAAAATGAGCAAAATATGGTGGCCCCCCCAAAGGCGAAAAAGAAAGGGACAGCTCGGTCGGCCATGACGGCAAAAGCCTGCAGGCCTGCAGGTGACCCGGCACAGCGCCCCGGTTATTGCCGCACGTGTGGCGCTGAAACCTGAAGTGTCGATTCCCGAGGCCAACCGAAAGATAGCAGTCCCTACAAAGTGCACGTAAATCCCCTAGCGCAACGGCTGCAGCCACCGGTGCCTCCCCACCATCAAAACAGTTCATTCGGGCTGGGGAAACCACTTTACGATAATCTCATTGCACCGTAATCCATACCTAATATCAGGCGCACAGGGAGTCGCTGTCATTTGTACTCTGCTCTTGTTTGCTTACCTGCAGCCAATGTACAGTCCGCAGCAAGCGAAAACGGATACAGACAGGGAGACACAGTGGACGAGGGAGGCACGTACGGTGCGTTCATACCTTCTGACCTTCACTGCAGTCCGCTCTCACCTGCACCCTAACGTCATCTATTTGTTACGCATCGTATTGCGCGCACTCAGGGCTACCTCGCCGAGCAGTTGTACGGTTGGGTTAGTGCCCTGTGCCTCAGCTGCGAGCTCCATTTTTGTCGGTGTCCCACTTGATTGCCCACGACTGCCCCAGATGCCCGTCAATTACTCGAGGACCCCACCTGGCAGCTGCCTGTCTCCACACCATCTTCATTCCAAACCGCCTCTCTCCATCTGCCGTCTGCCGTCCGCCGTTTGCCGTTTGCCGGTCTCCTCCGCTTAGTTCATGCTCCTCCCTATCTGAGATACGTCACCGTCGCCTCGGACCGGCCGATTGAGACGGAGGAGAAGGGAGAAAAAGCAGAACTTGTGCCGGCGGATGGAAGCGCACTGTGCTGGTGCTCCGTGCAGAGGCTGGCCGCTGGTAGCCTGGGGGTGAAAGAGAGCTCTGCGGTTGGTACGAGGCAAGTGACTCGGCCAGAAGCTCGGCACTCGACCAGACAGGACCATGGCCGCGGTTAGAGGCCAAGCTGCCTACAAGAAGAAGGATGGCATCATCGCCGTGTCCGACGACCAGAGGTCCGTCGTCTGGACTCCGTTGCCGGGCACGGGCCCGCCCGTCGTCACCATCCTCGTGAGCAACATCGTGAGTAAGTTGAGCTGGGCCCTCCTCGCCCCGACTGCCCCTCTCGTTCTAGCTAGTGTCTGGCTAGTCCCGGCTGACTCCCGGCAGACCTGCAGCAGACGCCGGACTCCGCTCCCAAGGCGATGCTGAAGATCTTCGACAAGTCCGCGCCGCCAGGGCAAGACCCCGTCTCCTACATGTTCCACTTCACCTCTGGCGATGCCCGGACCGAGGCCAACGCGGTCAAAGACCTGCTGTCGCAGCTCCTAGCCGACCTCCGGAGCCAGAGCGCCGGCGTGCCCAAGCCGGTGCTGCCGCAGGCTGCGGGCGGGAGCGCGAGCGGGAGCGGGAGCGGCGGCGCCGGGCACGACGGCAACGGCAGCGGCAACGGCAGCAACGGCCAGGGCGCTAGCGGCAGCGCCTCGGGCGCCATGTCCTTCGCCAATACCGTGGTGGCGTCCAAGCCGGCTTCGGCGCGCTGGTTCGACGACGCGCAGCTCAAGATGGACATCGCGCTGCAGCAGTCGCTGATGAAGAAGGACCGGAACTTGCACCAGATCTACATGGACGCGCGGCAGTCCAAGCCGGACTCCATCTCGGACGCGGCCTTCAACGGGCAGTTCTGGTCGACGCGGACCAGCCTGCTGCGGGCGCACGCGATCGAGACGAGCCAGAAGAAGGGCGCGTATAACGTGCTGTCGACGATCAAGCCGCGGACGGTGGAGGGCGAGCTGAAGCTCAACATCAGCGTGGACCAGGTGCAGATGATCTTCAGCCAGCACCCGCTGGTCAAGAAGATCTACAACGAGAACGTGCCGCGGCTGTCCGAGAGCGAGTTCTGGTCGCGCTTCTTCCTCAGCCGCCTGTCCAAGAAGCTGCGGGGCGAGCGCGTGTCGGACAACGACCACACGGACAGCCTGTTCGACCGGTACAGCGAGGCGGACGACGCGGCGGTCGAGACCAGGATCACGGTGGCGCACGTGCCGCACACCATCGACCTGGAGGGCAACGAGGAGAACCAGGGCGGGTTCCGGGGCGGCAACCGCAAGGACGTGGAGATGCGGCCGCGCGCCAACATCCCCATCGTCAAGACGCTCAACAGCCTCAGCGAGCGGATCATGGCCAACGTCGCGCCGTCCGACCCCGACCCCACCACCGCGCAGGAGGGGGGCGCGGAGGCGGACGACGGACCGTACGGCGAGCTGGCGCTGCGGGAGCTGACGCTGCGGGACCTCCGCGGCGACGTCGAGTCGGTGCGCGTGGTGCTCAACGTCAAGGAGCAGAGCCGGTTCTTCTCGAGCCACAACGCGGCGGCGACGGCGGAGACGGCGGCGGAGGCGGGGGTGTACGCCCGGCAGGTGCCCTCGGAGGTGCTGTTCGAGGTGCAGGCGGACATCGACACGCTGGAGGAGGACGGGGCGGGCGGCATCGACCTGCACAGCGGCCTCGGCATCGCCGACGACAGCGACAGCGACGAAGACGGAGGAGGGCGGGGGCCCGGGCGGCGCAGACAGCACGTAGGGTCCCGGGCGGCGCGGAGGGCGGCGCAGGAGCAGATCCTCCAGGGCCTGGCGCAGCGGCGAGCGGAGGGGCAGGGGGCGGACGAGACGTCGGCGCCCAACGGGGTGCCTGCGGAGGTGGCGCAGAAGGCGTACCTCACCAACGCCACGACGACGGAGTTTCTCAAGCAGTTCTGGAACGCGTTCCTGTCGGGCGACCCGGACCGGGCGCAGGAGCTGGCGCACCACGTCGAGTCGCTCAGAAAGTCGGCCGCGCGCGTGGAGGCGGTGGCGGAGGAGGCGGAACAGGCGCGGGAGAGGGCGGTGGCGGCGCGCAAGGAGGAGATCCGCGCGCACTTTGCGCGTACGGGCAAGAAGCTCAAGTGGCGGCCGGACATGGTGGGTGGCGGCCGCAAGGCCATCCTCGTGCTCCTGGGTCCGACGCTGCGCAGCCTGCAGAAGGCGCAGAGCCTGTACCAGGCCGCCCTGGCCGAGGAGGGCCTCCAGCCGAGCACGGAGGATTAGGACCGTCCACCCGTATCTGCGTACACATCTGGACGGATTTGGCCACTACGAGATGCCTTCCCCTAGTCAATACGACAGTAAAATGAGTACTTGGCGATATCAGGCAATACACCTTGCGATATCAACTTGCAATAGTCGCCCCTTGAACGGATCCCCCCTTGGACGGATCCCCCCTTGTGCAGATGCTCTCGGTGCCCTTTAGCGGTTGTAATACCCTGCCATCTGGGGCTTAACCGAGCCTTACAGTGGGCTGTAGGCCTTCCGTCAGCGGGTGCATGCCCTGTAAGTCCCTCTTATCGATAACCTCAGCGATATCCCCAGCCACCCCGCAACGTGCCCATATCTCCCTATCCTGCCGTCTGCAAATTTCGGCCGCTTCGTGACAGAGCCAGTTCTTTCCTCTCGTCGTCCTCTTTTCGCGCCCACCGCATGCTCTCGGAGCCTTCTTCCGGATGCATGTAGTCGGGGCCCGCGCCCTGCAGTCGCTGACGCTCGCGCCCAGGCACTCCCTCCTCGCCGCCACCTACCGTCGCCGCCCGCCCCTCCGACGAGCATTCCGCGTCCTCGGCTCGCCCCTCCGAGCGCCTTCGCCGACACCAACCCCGACACCGACCCCGTCTTCCGGATCACCAGCCGACGAACCCGACAGCTCGGGCGGCGACGATGGCCGGCCCGGCGGAGCGGCAGCAGGCCACAACGCGGAGGGCAGCGGGGCGGAGGCCAACGGCCACGACAACAGCAGCAGTAGTGGCAACGGCAATACTAGCAAGGGAGGAGGAGGAGCTGCCGGCACCGCCGAGGGACAGGGCGCCGCCGTCCCACCGCCGCCGGGGGAGAGCCTGCGCGAAGTCTTTGCGGCTCCCACCGGCAACGGGAAGGGCAGAGCAGCCCGGAGCCGGCACCAGGACATGATGCCCGCTGTCGACCTGCCCGACGCTTTCCTCCGCGAGTACGTGCGGATTCGCTCGGACGAGGAGGGAGAGGGGCGAGAACACCGGTTGGCCAGAGACGACGCGGGCGAAGAGCTGGCGTGCCGAGAGCTTTACGCGACGCTGCAGACGGAGTTGCGCGCAGTCCCGCCTAAGAGCGGCACGACCCGGGGAGCCACCAGGGAGGTGCGGCGGCCGGTGACGGTGCTGACGGTGCTGAACTACAAGGGCCGCAGCGCGGCCACGTCGGTAGTCGACCAGGCGGCCCAGGCCCTGAGCGCCGATGTGGTGCATCTCGACGCCGCCACCATCGGCCACGTCGTGGGCACCTACCTGGGCCAGACCGCCTACTGGGCCCGCGGCGGGCTCTCGTCCCTGGGCTACTTCGCCGCCGCTAGGAACGGGCGTCTGGCGCCGCGCTACGGGGCCGCCGAGGAGGACGACGACGACCACGACATCCCGCTCGTCTTCTCGCGCGGCCCGCTCTCGGCATCCTCGTCGTCGTCATCGTCGTCGACCAAGGCGTCTCCAGCCACCTTCACGGCGCGGCTGGCCGCCAAGCTGTGGCCGACCGAGTCGGACGACAAGTGGGACGACCTGAAGATGAACCACGTTCTGGACGCCATCGTGCGGGCCGCCGACACCAAACGCCTGCCAGAACAGCAACAGCAACAGCAGCAGCATAGACTCATCGTCCACATCCACGACTACGTGGAGCTGAGCCTCGCCAGCGAGGGCCAGCAGCTGCTCAGCAAGCTGCGCGCCATCGTCGACCGCCTGTGGAGCAAGGGCCGGGAAGTCGTCCTCGTCGGCTCGACCTCAGCCGACATGCGCACGTCGGCGCGCCTGCGGGACCGCGCCGAGGAGCTGCGCGACGAGGACTGCCACCTCGTCCCCTTCCAGCTGGCTGCCGACGACGCTGCCCGGCGGGCAGCGGAGGAGGAGGACACCCTCGCCGAGAACCTGGCCAACATCCGCGTCATGCTCTCCGCCTTGACGGGCACGCCCGTCCCTCTAGCGGGTTCGGCCGGGGCGGAGGGGATGCAGGAGGAGAGAAAAAAGGAAGACAAGAAGGAGAAGGAGGAGAAGGAAGAAGACAAAAATGAGGAAAAGAAGGAGGAAAACAAGAAGGAGGAGGAAAAGAAGGAGGAAGGCGCCGTGCGGGCGTTCGTGTCGTACCTCTCCAAGGCCGTATACGACATCCACTGGGTTTATCGGTTTGCCACCCAGGTGCTAGGAGGCCGCCCCTTGGTATCCAGTCTCGGCCTCGACCTCGACCTCGACATCGGGGCGCTGGCGGAAGCGCTGCGCTCGATGCAGGCGCTAGACAGGGTGTGGGAGGACAAGAGTGGCGCGCGCGAGCCGTACTTCTCGCCGCTCGCCGCCCTCTCCGCCGCCGCCTCCACCGATGGCAGCCTCCCGCCCGAGCTGCGGACCGCCGGTATCAACCGTATTAGTAACGATGGCAGTGCGAGGGGCAGGCTGCCGCGCGGGGTTGAGTTCAACGAGTACGAGAAGAAGCTGCTGTCGGACCTGATCAACGCGGAGGACATCAAGACGAGGTTTGCGGACATCGTGTGCGCGCCGGGCACCAAGGAGTCGCTGCAGGCGCTGACGTCGCTGTCACTAGAGCGGCCGGACGCATTCCTGTACGGCGTGCTGGCTACGGAGCGCATCCCGGGCTGCCTGCTGTACGGGCCCCCCGGCACGGGCAAGACGCTTCTGGCCAAGGCGGTGGCTAAGCAGAGCGGCGCGCACATGCTGGAGGTTAGCGCCGCCAGCATCAACGACATGTGGATGGGCAACAGCGAGAAGAACGTGCAGGCGCTCTTCTCGCTGGCCCGCAAGCTGGCCCCCATGGTCATCTTCCTGGACGAGGCCGACGCGCTGCTGGGCGCCCGCCAGGCCCGGCCGGGGCGCGGCGGCCACCGCGAGACTGTCAACCAGTTCCTGCGCGAGTGGGACGGGCTGACGGACATGAAGGCCTTCATCATGGTGGCCACCAACCGGCCCTTCGACCTGGACGAGGCCGTACTGCGCCGCCTGCCCCGCCGCATCCTGGTCGACCTGCCCCTGCGCGACGCCCGCCTGGCCATCCTGCGCGTGCTGCTGCGCGGCGAGGCCCTCGATGCCTCCGTCTCCCTCGACGGCCTCGCCGCCGCCACCGAGCTGTACTCGGGCTCCGACCTCAAGAACGTGTGCGTGGCTGCCGCCATGGAGGCCGTCAAGGACGAGGTGCGCGCCCGCGACGCCCACCCGGGGCCCCCCGACACCTTCGCCTTCCCTCCGCACCGCGTGCTCACCGCCGCCCACTTCGACCACGCCCTGCACGAGATCGGCGCCAGCATCAGCGAGGACATGGCCTCCCTGCAGGCCATCCGCCGCTTCGACGAGCGCTACGGCGACGCTGGCCGTCGTCGCCGCCGGCGCCACATGGGCTTCGCCGTCGCGCCCGACACCCTGCACTCCGGCGATGCCCGCGTGCGGCAGGCACCAGCGTAGAAGGGGAAGAGAGAGGGGTTCAGATGGAGGCCCAGATGTATGCTGTATATTAAGGGGTAGGATTTAGAAGGAAGCCACCAGGAGGGAATACCTGGGCATATTATAGATAAGGTCTAGCGAGCACGATGCCATATTTGTACCTGTACTCCTTGCTTTTACCTACCATCTGTTTTTTACCCGACCAACGCCCGCTACCGATGGACTTACTCGTACACGTACCTTCAGGAGGTACTTACCCTACCTACACATAAGTACCTACCTAACTGCCAGGACGAGGAGTGGGAGAAAAAAAATCCATATGTTCGGAAGTTCGGAAAAGAAAAGGGAAAAAAAGGGGAGCTAAGGAGAAAGAAAAGACGAGGGCAGCTAGCGAACTAAGGTACAGGAGTAAGTATCCTCCCATCCACCTCACCTCTCCCTTTCCCCCCTTCCTCTCTCTCAGATCCCCTTTTCTCTCCTTTTTTTCCCCTCTTTCCCCCCCCCCCCCCCCACCGTCGATACGAGCTTTCTTCGTTGTTCTGTGTTGGGTGATTCGTTTGATGTGTTGGTGGGTTTTGTGTCTTAAGTCTCTCTCTTCCATTTATGACTCTCTTTCTTGGTATTTTTACTGCCTCCACCGTTTTGCCTTTCCTGTCTGGTTATAAGAAGGGAAGTAAATTAAGGAGTACAAAACGAGAAGAATGAACGGAGAGAGGGAAGTGAAAAAAAAAATAGAAGGAAGAGGACGGAGAGCAAGAAGAGCACATTCGCGGGGTGGGGAGGATGGGGGGAGGACGAAACGAAAGGAGAAGCAAAAAAAAGTCAAAGTCAATGCTCTTGCCGCCCCGCCGACCGACCGACCCGACCGACCGAAACCGACCGACGAAGAAAAGAGGGGGAAAAAACCGTTTGCCGGGACCGATATGGATGGAAATGGACCAAGTGACCGCTCCGACCGACACTCCCCCGAGAAGATGGAGAGAAAAAAAAGAAACGAAAAGAGGTAAAGACGAAAAGACAAAATGCAAAAATGCAGACTGCCGCCTCCTTCCGTGTGGCCCCTTTTCACCGAGACGATGCAAATGCAGAATGACAGCAAGGGAAGGGTGGTATGGTAAGAGAGAAGTAACCCCGGGATATCCCCTCAGTCGTCCATGGCCTCGTCGTCGTCGTCGTCCTGGTTGGACTCGACCTGGTCGTGGTCCTGATCCTGCTCGTCGTGGTCCCCCTGCACATCGTGGTCCTCGTGCTCATCGTGGTCCTCCTGCTCGTCGTTCTCGACGTCCATCTCGTGGTCGCCCTGGCTGGCGTGCTGGCTTGCGCTGCTGACGGTATAGCCACCGACACCGACGCCGTTGCCGTTGCCGTTGCCGTTGCCGTTGCCGTTGCCGTTGGCGCTGGTGCTGGCGCTGGTGCTGGCGCTGGCGCCGACGTTGGCGCTGGTTCCGTTCCCGTTCCCGTTCGGGTGGGCCATGCGGGCCTCGGCGACCTCGATGACGGACTTCTCACGGTCGGCGCGGTCGAGCCCGTGGGAGACCACGTCCGGGCGCAGGGGATTGCCCAGCTGCCAGCCACCAGAGCTGGTGCGCTTGATGATGGCTACGTCGGGACGGCTGGCCCAGCGCAGCAGGGTCTCGTCATTGGGACCGCCGAAGACGACGCGCGGCTCCTGGCCGGCGGCCACCTTCTCCAGGTGGCGGGCCACGTGCTCCATGCGGTCGTCCCAGGCGTTAGGCCCGCTGAACTCGAGATCGCAGCCGACGGCGGGGCAGCGCATGTACGTGGGCAGCTGCACGCGCTCCTTGAAGCCAGCCTTCTGCATCTCGCGGATGTTCTCCTCGTACTCAGCCATGCGCGCGGCGTCGCCGGCGTTCTTGCTGGGCATAGTCTTGGCCTGCTTGATCAGCTTCTTGATGACGGCCGGCGTGTGCATGCGCCGCAGGTGCTGCGTGTACAGGTCCTTGCGGTTGAAGATGGCGCCGTTGGGCAGGCCCTGGTGCTGGCAGCCGCCATGGTTGGCCGTCATCGTCGTCGCCGCAGTCGTAGCCGTACCGTTCGTCGTGCCGCTGCCGTGGGAGGCGCAGCCGCAGTCCTTGGGCGGGTGGCTGTTGACGATCTTGGCACACTGGTCGGTGGTGCACAGCCAGTAGTTGAGCAGGATGTGCTGGCTGGTGACGTGGCGCTTCCACTCGTTCTTGCTGCCGAAGACGGAGTCGCAGCCGGCGAAGTTGAAGACGCAGTAGAACGGCCGCGTGTGCGCCTTGCGCATGTGGCTGGCCAGCTCGTCCTCCGTCTTGACCCCCATGTTGCACACGCTGCACTGCACCTGCTGCGGGTTCGACTTGATCGAGATCTTGACCGGCAGCTTACGGCCCGACGGCAGCGCCTTGCGCTCCGCGCCCCCCGCCGAGACCGACGCCGACGATCCGTCCGCCATCCCCGCCTCGTCCTCGTTGTTGGAGGCGTCGCCCGGGTCCGCCGGCGCGAACTCGCGCGGGTCCGTCGCGGCTTGTCCTTGTCCTCGTTGTCCTTGTCCTGCTCCGGAGGGCTGGGCCGGCTCGGACGGCAGCAGCTTGCGGCCCGAGGGCAGCGCCTTTCTCGCCTTCTTGGGCTGGCTGCGCAGCGCATAGCCGTTGTTGTTGCCGTTGGCGTCGTCGTCGTCGATACCTCCGCCTCCGCCGAGGCCACCACCGAGGCCCGCGCCCGGCTGCACCGGGCGCCGCGCGGCCGGCAGGTCGGACAGGTCGCCCTCGGTGCCCAGCTTGGAGGCCAGCGACCCCTCGATCTTGCGGCGCAGGCCGTCCTCGATCGTGCCGACGGTGGAGAAGGCCACGAAGGAGCCGGCGGGACAGTCGGGCAGCAGGTGCCACATGTGTACGGGCACGCGCAGCACGATCATGGTGGAAAACCCAGAATACATGCCCTCGATCTTGATCAGGTCGCGCTTCTCCGGCGGCGCGTGGAAGATCCACTTGCCCCACTCGGACACGTCCAGGCCGCCGCCCAGCACGCGCAGGCAGAGCACCACTACTTTCGTCAGCAGGGGAGACCAAAGTAGAAAAGAAAAAAAAAGAAGAGGACGGAAAAAAACAGACCGTGAGGCTCGTTGCGCGGGTACAGCGGGATGAGGTCGATGGTGCGCCGGTTGCCGGTGAGCCAGTAGTGCAGCGGAAACACGGTCAGGCTGTCGCCGCGCTGCGGCTGTGGCGGATCCTTGGGCGGCCGGCCGCGCGGGCGCGGCTTACGGATCTCGACGCGCTCGAGCACGCCGACGACGCTGGCGTGCAGATCCTCCACGCGCATGTGGCCCGCCTTGGCCGCCGTCACCAGCTCGTCGTGCAGCGCCTGCGCAAAGCCCTTGCCGTAGTGCGGCGAGCCGTCCGACACCGGCGCCGTGATCACCTCCGTCACCGTGCGCGCGGCCGCCGCCCCGAGCACGTCGCGGCTTGCCGGGCGCGCGGGCGCCTCGCAGCAGTTGAGAATCAGCAGACAGTCCGACGAGGCGGCCTCGAAGAGCGCCTGGATGGGGCCCGACTCGACCGTCGACGTCGACGGGGCGTGGCGGCTGCGAGCTCACCGTCAGTTCACCGTCCTAGAAAGAAAGAGAGAAAAAAAAAGGGGGGGGCGATACGTACGGCGTCCAGAGGGGCGCCTGGCCCTCGTTAGGGTTGACCTTGGCGTCGCCGGTGTAGTACAGGATCAGCAGCACGTTGGGCGAGCCGTGCTTCTGGACCAGCTCCGCCACCTTGCTGTGGACTACCTGGCTCGGGTTGACGCCGGCGCCGGCCCGCGGGATGCGCGCCGCCTCCGTCGAGAACTGGTACCACTGCTGGAACACCCCGGCCAGCTGCTGCACCTCGGGCATCAGCGCGTCCGCGTCCTCCGCCCACACCAGCAGCAGCACCCGCACCTCGTCGTACGTCGGCGACCGCCGGTTCCACCCGTCCTGCACCGCCGCCTGGAATCGGCGCGTGACGTCCGTAATGGTCGCCATCTGCACCGTCGACGGCCGCGCGCCCGTGTTGTTGGCCGCGTACGCTCCCGAAACCAGCGCGTTGCTGCCGCCACCACCCGCGCTGCCACCCGGGCTCGAGCTCGCGTCCATCGTCGGCGTCGTTGCCGCGAGGCCCAGACGTGAGGATAGACCCGGCTGGACGGAGCCTGCTGCTGTGCGGATCCGCTTCTCCGAGTGCTCGTCCGTCTCGCTCACAGGCCGGGACCGCTTGAGGCCGTCCATACCGAGGTCAAGGCCCAGCTGGGGGCAGCCGAGACGGGTGACCGTGGGGTGAGGGTGAATGTAAGTACAGGCTACCTAGGCTAGGCCGCGGCAGGCTAGGCTAACCTGGGGAGGGTAGGCAGATGCAGGCAGATGGATCTGAACCGATGGATATCTGCCGAGTCGAGAGGGCGCGGTGATAAAAGTAAGGCGGTGATAAAGTAAGGCAGTGATAAAATGGGATGATTAAAAGTGAGACGAGCGTGAGAAGAGAAAGTGAGATGAGCGTCAGGCTCAGACACGGCAGCCCACACGCGCGTGCATGCGCGCGCTGCCGAGTCGGGAGAGCTGAGGATCGGAGAAAGAGAAGAGGTTGTCGGGCTGCGATAAGTCAAAATGGGATGCTGTCGCGCCGCCAGGCCCAAACGCGCGATGTCTCTTTTGTTGCCGCCGTGGTTGTGCAGATGCAGACCGGAGGATGGCGGTGCGTGAAAATTTTGGGAGTCGACTAAAAAAAAAAGTTGTCCGCGTTGCCGAAGGAGGTGTGGACTTGTTGTGGAAAAAAAGGCTGGGTCTTAGCGGGGTAGAAGCCCAACGACAGGCGCATGAAGGCTCCCAGCCCTCCCCTACTGCACGTGACTCCACTGGCCTCCAGTGCGCTTCTAGCGGGCCTCTCCGGGCAGGCAATGCCCACGAGTGGGCAGGGCCACTCACTGCACTGCCAGCAAGGCAGAAAAAAAAAGAGGGCCTGTGACGGGGAGGCACGCGCTAATTTCCAGGCACTCACTGCCTGTATCTGCACCTGTACTTAGTTAGTAGGTAGGTAAGCACGTAAGGCACCTACAACGCGCTCTCAAAAAAAAAAAAAAAAAAAAAAAAAAACTGGAAAGAACTGATTCGTGTCGTGACAGGCCCAGCCAGGCCAGACCAGGCCAGGCAAATGACACGAAATTTTGGGCTGGCCCCTGTTGCCGTTGCCCCCCAGCTGGCTGCCACATGACCGCCTTTATCAGCCAGACATCTCGAGCTGTCGGCCTTATCGAGATCACCGCCCCACTTCGGCTGCAGACTACCACTAGCTTCGTTGGCAATTGCAGGGGCCAAGACAAGCCAGTGGCCAGACGAGGCCCTTTACTTCACTGGGCGGACTGGCACACGGCCACACTGGATGCGCCCAGACAATCACTTTTTCACTCAAATCCCGAGCCGGCCATAACCTGCAGAAAACGAGATTACCTCCCCATCTAGCAGATAGAAAGAGAGGGGCAAAGACAAGAAGCCGGACCCAAGCCATTTTTTATCCATTGATATGTCCTCATCTCTCCCCTCTTTTCTGCCTTTTCCACCGATGCTGCCTCGCAGCCTTACCAAAAAGTGTGCATCGGTACAGGAGCATACGGCTGAGCTGTCGCCTTCCTTCGCCTGCCTCTCACCTGGTGCCTGGGTGGCGTCACGCATGCACCATCTAGCATCGCATCCGTGCAGCCATGGTCCAAGCGCCACTGGGGCAGCCTTAGGGAGGTGGACAAGGCCTACCTAGGTGATGCATCCCAGAAAACGGAGATACGTGCATCCGTACAGTCCGTCCATCCTTCTTAATACGCCCAAATATTGGAGAGCTCCGTCGACAGCTTGCCCACCAGCAAAAGTGGGTGACGTGCAGACGGGAGGTTGGGGGCGGCAAGCGATCGGCACAAGCCACAATCACACATATCACACCCACCCTCAAATTCCACACGCACAAGTCCACACACACAGTCCCAAACGCACGAGCAGCCAGCCAGCCCAGCTGAAAGGTTTTCCAGAGTTAAAGACCCCAGCCTCGTTCAGCCTGCAAGGCAATACAGGGGGAGAAAAAAAATTAAAAAAATAAGAACGCAGCCTGATCGTCGTCACATGAGACAACTGCCAAAAAAATACCGTCATAATATCCTTTCGTATCCCTTCCGGTATCCCTTCCGGTATGGCGAGAAAAGGCAAAAAAAGGCAGGAAACTTCCACGAGAAGAATACTACGGTCGCAGCACTTTTTGTAGGTACATGAGACAATTGCCAACAGATTGGAGGTAGGTGTAGCGAGACATAAGGCGAAGCGATTGCTCTCGATCCTTCTTCGGATTGGATAAGATTATTAAGTAGAATGAAAAGATCGACGCATTGCGGCATAGATACAGGTAAGTGAATCATGCCCTATTCGTAGAGGAAATAGAGCTTCGTGGACTTGGCTGGCGTTCTTTCCTACCTGCAGCCTCCCATAACGCGGAACTCTTCGTGAATAAACATACAGACGATGCGCAGAAAGAATATCGTCTCTATTTCATCGGCATCGTATCTAAGCGTGACAGGACCATGAGCTCTTTTCCTTCCCACTGGTATTGCCCTTGCTCTCTTATTCTCTGAACCGTTCACATTCCCTCCACACTATCGCTCTGCCTATCTACCTGTAGGCAGCAAGAAATCCGCGCCTACCAGCCGGCTCCAACCTCCAACGCGCCGCTTGCTCGTACAACTCCTTCAGCAACACGTCCATCGCCCACGGCCCGTAGGGCGTCCCCTGGCCGCTCGCCACCGCAGACGGCGTTGGCGACGGGGTGCCTCCTCCCCCTGCCCTGCGAACGGACACATGTGTGTGGCTCACTGTCCAGTTCTCCCGGGCGTTGCGCACCAGGAACCTCGCGAATTGGTCCACATGAGCGTGGCGAGCGTGGCGGCTCGTGTCATTTGCGTAACGTTTCACGGCCCTGAGCAGTCGCCCGGCTTCTTCGTGACCGTCCAGTAGGCCCTCTTCCCGTGCGCCGTCAGTAGCGGCGGAGCTAGGCTGCGCCACGAGGTCCCGCGCAAAGCCCGAGAAGCTGCCGACGGCCTCGTCTGACCGGAGGCGCGTTGCCTCCCCAGCGGTGTAAGCAGCGGATATGAGGCTCGGCTGTACCAGGTTGGCAAGGGCCACGAGCTGGCTTGCGACGTACACCTGCGAGCAGGAAAGCCGCGTGCCGGCCCTACTGCTCTTTATCTTTGTCGAGAGCGACGTCAGCCATGACAGAATGGCCTCGAGTAGTCCGATGGCGTCCTCCACCTGGTCCCCGCTGATCTCCCTGGGCGCACACGAACTTGTCAACAAGCACCTTAACGCACCGCCGTATACATCGAGCAGCGGCCACGCCTCCTCGATCTCGCCCGTCGCTCGGATGATGGCCGGGAGCATGCGCCCCAGCATGAAGGAGAGCACGTCGCCATTCTCCATGCTTCTCTCGATCACCCTGCACTCTTCGCCCAGTTTGTCGTTGGCCAGCGCCGTGTTGAAGTTACTGCACAGGTAGTGGAACAGTTGGGGGGCCGCCGTCGTCTCGCCCTCTCCCAGTCGAAGGCCGTACGCGACGATGCCCGCCGTCTGCAGTTGGGGATCTTCTCTCGAAGGCGAGTAGTCCTGGCTCCACTGGTAGAAGAATTGGTCGACAACGCAGATGTCGCCTCCGTGCGATCGGATCAACGCCACGATGTCCCGGACAAAGCTGACGTACCGCTCGTGCGCCGTCCTATTTTCCTTGATCCATCGGAGGTCGTCCTTCATCTGCTGCATCACCAGCTTGAGTGCCTTGGCGAACTCGCCACGCAGCTGCCCTCGCCGGGCGCCGTCTGCCTCTCGCAACGACCGTCTTATAGATCGAACGGCATAGGCAAAAAAGTCTCGGTTGAAATCGTAGCTGGGTGTGACACCCACAGGGACCGGGACGCTCTGGAGATACGGGAGGCCATGCTGCCTTAGCACCTGGCCAAGATGGTGCTCAAACTTCAGAGTCCGCTGCGGCTTCACGATCGACAGCATCCAGAGCTCCAGCATCGAGGTGCCGATATCTTGGAAGCCGAACACGTTGTTCTTGATGACGGTGGCCGTGAAGAGGGCTATGTACGGACGTTGTGGGTCGGCCGCGTTCTGTGGAGGCCGCTCGAAAAGGAAGAAATCCCCGCCAGGCTCGAAGAACCGCGGCAGATGGCAAATTCCGGCGTGCACGAACCGGCTGGCCAGCCTCGCAGAGACGGTTACCGCCTGCTCTATGCAGAACGACCGGATGGCGGACTGCGTTTTGGCGGTGCCGCCGTCTGGGCCGAGCCGCGATACGTGCCGCGTCATGGCGAATAACGTCTTGGCCAGCTTGTGCTCGAGCATCAGTATGGCATCTTCCGTCTGCCGGGCGTCGGCATCGTCCGCGCCGCTTGAAAACTGCTCGTCCAAGGCTCGCTCTAGCCTGTCCATATAATGCTCAACGATCTCGACTGCGGTGAGGAGGATTCTCCAATCCGTCTTCGGAGAGGCTAGGTCGAGTTTCGTAAATACCTGTCCAAGCTGAGACGTGTTCAAGCAGTACGTCGCCATCTCCAGTGATTTGGCCTGCTTCAAGACGTCCAGCGAGGATACCACACAGGCATGGAGGACATCCATCGACGCAGCTTTGTTCTTAGTGACCACGGCGTCGACGAAATCTCGGTTGATCCCGTGAGTGGCCGTTTTGGAGAAGCCTAGAAGCTGCTTCTCCATGTCCGATGCCGCGGAGAGGTACTGGTCCAAGACTTGCTGGAACATATTGTTCTGCCACGAGATGAACGGCCTGTAGACGGCAGTGCCCTCTCCCGAGGCCATGACGAAACGTGCCAGCTGACTCCATGCTCGCAGGCTGATGAGGCATGCCTCCTTGTGAGAGCTCGCAGGCACCACGAGCTTCTCGATTAGATGAAGCCCGGGGCGGAGGTCGGGAGGGGCGGCCCAGAAGAGAGTGCAGAGGAGATCGTGGTGGTTTCGAAGGGCAGCCAGGTCGCGCTGGTGGATGTCGTTCTCCTTCAGATACTGCCGGTTGTGGTTGGGCAGGGTCCGGACTATCAGGTTCCGAATATCGTTTGTCAAAGCCAGCTCCCGCAGCCGCTTGATCACAAGACCGACCATCTTGACGAAGACGTGGAAGCACTTGTCTTCGGGTTCGATGGACAACGAAGGAGAAGCCGCGAGCTCTTCGAGAAACCGGGGTGACTTGTAGACCTCTTCGTTCCGGAGGTGAGCTAGGTCCTGGGACCCGTAGAAATCGAAGATCACACCGACGATGCCGTTGCACTTGTGCCAGCCCCAGTGCTCGACGAGATAGTGGCAGCGACCCACCAAGGTGCGGCAATACTCATTGAAGCTTGGCGACTGACGTGGGCTGGCTTTGTAGAGTTGAAAGGCCCTTCTCAGAGCTTGTTGGGGGAATGTCCACCCTTCCAACGGCGCTATGCGTCTCCTCCCCCTCACGAGCAATCCATCGGCATCAAACTCTCCCAACGGCAGAAGTGTGAACATATCCTTCCATAACTTTTCCAGGCGCCGGGCGTCCGAGCAAGAGTCAATATTGGGGTTGAGCATGACCGCGTAAGTCAGGTCCCAGAAACTGGCTCGTGGCATCTGAGCTCCTGTGAGGACACACATCAGGACAACCCATGCGACCAATAACGGCTTGTCGTTCCGGATGCCGCGCTCGCGGGACACGAGTCGCTGCAGATCGGAATAGGCGGCCTGGATCTCTTCCAATCCGTTACTTAGGAGCGTCTCGATGAGGAGGGTGGCAAGCTTCTTCAAGACTTCTTCAGCATCAAAGGATTCCATCGATAGCGAGGCCGAAGCTCGACAGACCCGCAGGACGAAAAAGGCCACTAAGAGCAGGCTGGTCATGAGCCCGATATGGTGTGGCTTGGCCATGCAACCCGTAAGCTTCGCCTCATTCCCATTCCCCTTGAACCTGCCGATAAAACCGGAGAGCACCTCCAAGCACCTCAAAACGAAAGACTTTCGGCTCGAAGTTTCGGGAAAGTTTATGGCGCTTTGGACGTAATCCAGAAGGAAACGACCAGCTCTAGCAAGCTCATGCCCCAGACGGGGGTCGTACGGCTCTTCAGACAACAGTTTGTCTGCTACCCAGTCCAAGAGGATGCCAAGTTGAGAGGACGTGGTGTCGTCCCAAGAACCCCATCGGAGCTCCTGCTCGCCGAACTGATAGGTAATTCGAGTCCGAGACTTCTCTAGATGCTGGAGACGGTTATCGTCCATCATCTTACTAAGGCACCCGCTGCCTATCAATGTACTCGCATGGAAAAATACGCTGCTGTCCAGGGGAAACACGTCGAAGTGTTGGCTGTAGAGAGTTCCAAAGGGTCCGAGGCCGTCAAGCTTGTCGGTCTCGGCGTTCGTCGCTATGATATCCCGAACCTCAGCCTCGTCAGTTGGTAGTGGGTCCAGCGCATGGATGAATTGGGGTGCCGCTGTATCAATGCAAGCTGGAGCATTTCGTTTCCGAAATCGGGATCTCGTGCGGCCAGTTTTGTCTTTGTCGGCTACGGGAGGATCCATAGGCTTCTCACTGTCCCTATCCGAGGCATTGGTGATAGCAGATAAGGCATGGTCGTCGAAGAACTGTTCCAAGCGAACACTCGCTGCGGAAGACTCGCTTTTCCTTCTCTTTCTGAACAAGGCATCTAGGGCCCTCTTCCTGGCCACAAACCCCGCTTTACCAGGCCTGTCCTGCTCGGCCGTCTCGAGTTGTGCAGGCCTGGAGTCGCGTCCCACCTGGGGGTTGGTGAGACTCGGAGCTTTAGCGGGTTGTCGAGGAGTGGTGAGACTGGGAGGCCTGGCAGGTTGTCGCGCAGCTGGCGTTGCCAAGCTACTCACGGGCGTCACTTTAATATATGACTTAATCTGAATCTGTCGGGAAGACTGCTGTGGCCGAACCAATGAACCCTGCGTCTGCGCCTTAGGTAGAACAGATCTGATGGGAGTGTTGGCGGAGACCTCGTCAAGAGGGGTTCGATGCAATGACGGCTTCGGTTGAGACGGAGGCAAGTATATCTTTGGTTTTATTCTGCCCCTTTTCCAGTCACGCAGAACAGAGAGGACATCGACGTTATCCTGGCGATTTCCGAGGTTAATTCGCTTCTTTGATGGACTCGACTTGCCCAAATCTTGCCTTCTTTTGGCGGTGCGAGCTGCAATCCGTATGAACCTTGGGGCTTCAGGCTCTACGAAATCCAAGATACTCAACATGGGCGGAGTAGGTGACCGAGCTTTCCTGGCCGGAACGGTGTTTCGGTGTTGCAAGAACCCGTCCGGCGTTCCTGGGAGGCTCTCTCTAGCAGGCGTGACCCTGGAGATGGAAGTACCCGGTCTGCTCAACATCCTAGTTATCTTTGGTTGGTGTGATCGCTGTCCTGGTGCCCCTTTGAAGATCTTGGACGAGGTTGAGTGCCGCGGTCGTTTCCTCCGTGGTAGATGATGATGGCCCGATGATGAGCCTCTTCGTTTGTTTCCCTGCAGCATCTGATCAATGACATCTTCCTCCACAACAGAGGCTGCGTCGTTGATGTCGTCCATTAGGCTTCGTGAAGGTGAAGCGGCAGAACGGTCGACTCCGGCCCTAGAGTCCTTGGGACGCGCCAACCGATCGGGCACCACCAGCTTCTGTAGCTCCCCTTCGTCGTCGGACTCGTCCGATAGGAATAACAGGGTGTCAGACGCTCTAGAGTTGCCCTGCTTCCGCACTGCGACTCCTCTTCGGTGGAGTCGCTCGGGTGAGTGAGCAGGACTCCGTCTTGATGCCCCCACAAGCATCCTGGGTGCCTTTTGTTGGTCCAGTCGCAGCCATGAAGCTGGAAGGACACCCCTGATTCTGCGGCTATTTAGACGCACGACATCGGACTCGCTCTCGCTACCACCTTCGCTATCGGAAGAAGATGGTACATCATAAACAGCAGCCGGTGCTCCAACCTCGTCATCGTCGTCATCGCCCAAACCGATCATAGAGTCGCCACGTGGAGATAGGGCCGGTGGAAGAGGGAGGGCTGGCGTGCCGGGGGGTGGTATCACAACAACGGGAGTCGAAAGAGGCTGGAGGAGCTCATCAGTCGGCCGATTTTCCGGAGACAGTGTGGGAGCACTGTGATCGCCGTGTCTTAATTCAGGAAGAGAAGTCGCAATCTGGGTAGCGGTCGGGACTATCTTGACCCGTTTGGGGTTGGGCGGCAGCTCCGAGACGACCTGTCGCTTGAATAGGCGGCTGTATGTCTTCGGCCGTCGGCGAATCAACTCAGAGAGAGAAGGCAATTCCTCGTCTTCGGCCAGACTGGTGACCTCCGTCTGGTCCCCATCGCTCGCCCGACTGCTGCTAGCAAAAGCACGGCGTGGGGGCGAAGTTCGGAGCAGCGGCGACAGAGCCAACTCGTCCACCGACTCATCCAACAAGTCTCCCCCTCTCGATTGCCCCAACACGGCCTCTGCCGAGCCGCTGTTGGCATCTTCCACAACCTGCCCTTGCTGGCTGTCCTCTAACTGGAAGTCCGTATCCTGGGAATCATCCTCCTTGCGGCTTGCTGCTGAGCGCTCGACCGTAAGCCTAACGGGCTTCACTCCATGTGACCGCATAAATGTAGTGTACTGGGCACTCTCTAATAAGTAAGGGTGCTGTTGGATCGGTTTCCGTGGCCGAAGGGACCGCTCAAGGCGCGCTTCTCGGTGAGGAGGCGACGGAGGCTTGCCAAATGAAGAGCGTTGGGAGAGTAATATTTCGAGCGTTGACGGCGCTCTCGATGCTGGACTCCTCGATGGCACAGCAAACGGCGAGGCATCTCGGGAACGCCTTCGGTCGCCTGGGGGACTCGGCCTGGCTTCGGAGACATCCGGTAAGGTAGGGCCATTCGGCAAGGTAGGGCCATCCGAACTACCTAGAAAGTCCTCGATGTCCTGCCATAGGGTCACATCCTCTGCCGCGAGCGAGGACAGTGGAGAAGAACTCAACAACGGCGGGATAGGCCCTGGTAAGGGGGTTCGGGCCCTTTGTGATTCCTGAAGTTGCTGGCCATTGTCCACCCCCTCAGCCAAGCCTGGTGGCTCATCCGACGCGTCGGCAGCTGGCCTTGGGAGCTCGACCGTATCTGGCAGTGCAGGGAATGCGGGGCTCGTCGTGATTTCGCCGTCGCCGTCGCCATCGCCGTCTGGGATTTCCCGGCTGTCAAAGCTCTCATCGTCCGAATCTGGGACTTCCCCCAGTTCCTTCCAATGCCCCATTGTGTCAAAATCGGCATCGTTGAGGGTACGTACGTGATTGCCGTAGCTTCATATCGTCTCTTGGTCGTCGGTAGATCTGGTTTGCAGTATCTGGCGTCCGGGGGTTGTAGTCTAAGCCGATATATCTCTGTGCTAAAGGGTGGTTACCCCAGCGAGCGCCACAGACTAAACGCGTGTGGCAGCTTGGGGACGCGCCGCCGGGCGCGGGTTGTTTAAGTGCCCCGCTATTAGAAACCCCCGCCACTGACCTCTCCGCACGTCCATGAGGTATCCCTGCGACTCACACTTATCAATATGTAGGCACTAACCAGACCAGCCCATTTTCCACACTATCCACCCCTGGGGTCAGGCCCGATAAATATTCAATATTCTTTATATTTGTCTTGTCGAAGTTGCGATGAGTTTCGGGCGCAATGTCTTGCCGTTGGGGTTTGCCATCGGCCTCGGCATAATGAACGGCAAGTTCCACATAGTTTTCTCTCGCCGTCCCGTGACGAGCTAATACGGAACAAATGCACAGGGTGGTACGCTTTCGGCTCGGAGTTCAAGGATCTATCGAGGGCGTCAGATTCGAGGTGATATCTACGTGCTGAAGCGTACTCCAGGAAGGGCTTGCTGACGCCATCCCTATAGCTCTCCCTCTCCCGGCTCTCCTTCTCAAGCCGCTGACAACCCGCCTCTAAATCAGGCGGTCGTTGAGAACAAGGCGTCACAGCAATCGGATCCACCGCCAAGCAGGCCACAAACAGAGCCCAAGGGTTAGAGCAGGCCAGCTCTCGCCTGGTGGTTGGAGCTGCTCTAGCCACTTGGTGACACGCCCTTCTCACGAGCAGTAGCTGTCCGACTCGAGAGTACATGGCCCAGGCAAAGCGCCTAGGCCGGACTGTATGAGATGGCACAGGCTTAAGCCAGCGAAGCATCCATCCGGGCACCGTCTCTTAGGATGGACATCATCATTGTGGACCGTGGCGAAGCGGGAACCAAAGACGACCAGGACTCTGTCCTGTAACGCGGAGCTGTTGCTTCCACACGGCTTACAGCCTACAAGAACCCGCGCACGAATGGCTGCAACACTGGTGCTACGAGAGGAGAATTAGGGAACCGGGGCTATCGTCATACTTGGGTATATGAAATATCTTCCTCGGTAAGTTACAGGCATATACTAGAAATAACCCCGCAGCATAGATAGGTAGCTGAAGGTAAACCATATGGATCTGGGAAACAAGGAAAAGAGCAGCTACACGGTATTTGTTTTACATGACGTCGAGACAGACACTGCCAGCTTCGCACACTTCAGTTTTGAGTACAGGTGCTGGTGGCCATCAATCTCCGCAAACGCATATCAATATTAGCTCGGGCCAGCTCGGGATCTGGCCCCACTCTTTCATCCAGTCATCTTAGTCATGCCTGTGCCAATGGGAACAGAGCGATTTCTCCCACACTCTGCTATTGTGCTCCACTGAGAGTTTCTCTCGGTGGTACGATCCAAAGCAGACCACGAAGGAACACAAACCTCGACCACCTCGGCTGAGCTTCCAGAAAGCCCTCAATTGATCTCCCCTCCACCTCGCCCGAAGCGCGATTCTGGACTCTTAGACCTTCTGTGACGCGATACTACCCAGCTCGCTCCAAGCCCGAAAAATCACAACCATGCTCCGCTCGCCGCCCACCGTTGCGCTCGCCCGGAGCACCCTCTCCAGAGCTGCCGCTGCCGGCACGACCCGGGTCTGGCGCGCTGCCGCCTCGACGCACGCCATCTCCAACCCGACACTGGCCAACATCGAAAAGAGATGGGAGGGCATGCCGCTGCAGGAGCAGGCTGAGCTGTGGATGGCCCTGCGGGACCGCATGAAGGAGAACTGGAAGGACCTTACCCTCCAGGAGAAGAAAGCTGGTAAGTGGGCCCGCACTCTGCTCCTCAGCTCCTTCCAAGGACGAAGCCGGTCACGTCCGAGGAGACGGTATCGAAAGCCCAACTAGCATCGTGGATTGGCTGCCGAGTTTTCCTGGTTTTCGAGCTTGCTTCCTCTTTCTCCCCTCTATTTTTTCCCTTGCTCCGTGCACTTGCCAGCCAAGGTACTAATGCGAAATAACTAATCCCGCAGCCTACTGGATCGCCTTTGGACCCCACGGCCCTCGATCCCTGCCTCCTCCGGATGAGGGCAAGAAGGTCGCTCTTTACACGGCTGTCGGTGTTGGCGTCAGCCTCCTCATCTTTTCCACCATGAGGATGTTCGCCAAGCCGTCGCCGCATACCATGACCAAGGAGTGGCAGGAGGCTTCGAACGAGTACCTCAAGGTGAGCCAGCCAGCTTCCAGATTTCTACCTCTCTCCCTTCCGCAGGCCATCCCGCTAACGTTGGAAATTCTCCGCACAGTCTCAAAAATCCGACCCCTTCACCGGTATCGCTGGGGAGGGCTACTCTGGAAAGGGCATGGTCCAGTCCCCGCCCTCTAAGAACTAATTATCGCCTCGTCTATCTCCTTTGTCGATAGAGAAGCAGCCGGAAAAAGTTCAATAGCATCCTGATCCTTCTGTATAAGCAGTTTGGAGGACGAAACATAGCTATTTGCCGAGATGCCGGCGGTTCAAGAGTTCGAGAGTCTAGGGTTGTAAATACTTGTACCACGACAATGCGCATATTTCCTAGAGTTAACATATACAAACTCAGAACTTGCCGTTCTACTTACTGCTTCTCGTGGTCTGCCTCAAGTACGCTTTTTCATATTGCTAGCAGCGATTCGTTACGGCTTCTCAGCCGACCGCGACGGAGCTATCATCAAACGACCATCAACCATCAAAAATCTTCGTCATGGGCTCCCTTAGAATACACAAGCCGGTAAGACTTCTACCTAGTTGCGCGCTAAACACCGATCAGCCACCGGACAGGCATGCGCTCCCGAAAAGAAATAAACGTAAATACGACCCGATTCTCGAAAGCTTTCAACTCGTCGTCTTTCATGCTCCGCTCTGTCCTTCCTGTCGGAGCTGCTCAAAACTCAAAAGGGTGGAATGCGGCGTTTGCGTATCCATATTGTCCTCCTCCCTCAGGCGTCTTTCCACCTCGAACGCCCCGTCCTTGCCCCAGTAGCCAGCCTTCTCTGTACCCCTAACACAACCTTCCGTAATGAGCACGTACGGCATGGGAGACTCAAACATGGGCTCTGCCAGCACGCGCTCCATCTCCATCTTCAAACCCCGGGCGCCGGTCTCGTTCTTCGCGGCCCGCTCCGCGATGGCGTATAAAGACCGGCGGGTGAAGAAGAGCCGGCTGGGGTATGTCTCAAAGAGCGATATGTACTGTTGCACCAGACTGTTGCGGGGTTCGGTGAGGATGCGATATAGCTCATCGAGAGACAAGGGCGTCAGAGCACAGATGTTGTGCACGCGTCCGATGAGCTCCGGGATGAACCCGAAGCTCTGGAGGTCGGCGGGGGTAGTCAGGTCCAGAGGCGTGAAGCCGATGGATTGCGGACCGGGGAATGCGGGCTGGTGGGGAAGATGTGAGTACATGTCTGGTGGTAATGCCGCCTTGCTGCCTGAGAGAGACGAGGAACTGGAACTGCGTATCTCGGAACCGAAGCCGATAGAGGGCTTGGCCACCCGCCGGAGGACGTGCTTGTCCAGCCCTACGAAAGCACCGCAGAAGACGAAGAGGATATTGGTGGTGTCAATAGTGTACTGGTCAACTTTGGGCGCCGGAGGTGAGGTCTGGGGAGATGACGAAGAGTTTGGTGCGCCATAACTGCTCGTGATGGGGCTTGCCGATCGAGATGAGCGGTTGTCTTTAACGTTAATCGTAACTTTCGTTCCCTCGACCAGCTTCAGGAGCGCCTGCTGCACACCCTCACCGCCGACATCCCTGCCATTAATCGTTTCCCTTCTGGCGATCTTGTCGAATTCATCCAGCACGACAATCCCGTGTTCGGTGGCTTTGGCATCGTAGTTAGCCTCAATGAGAAGGCGCTCGATGCATGTTTCGACATCCTGCCCGATGTATCCCGCCTGCGTAAATGAGTTACAGTCACATATTGTGAAGGGCACATTCAGTTTCTTGCTCAAAGTCCTGCGCGCAACATTAGCCGGAATCCTACGCCTATCTCGATCGGAAGGGGTTCGATATCTCACGTACTCGAGAATGTAGGTCTTGCCCACGCCGGTAGGGCCGATGAGTAACAAGTTGCTCTTGTCTATCTTGATATGTTGTGGTAGGCTGGGATCTTCCGGGCTATAGAAACTCTCGGTTGGATCAGGAGCACCCTGGTACGGCCCTTGGGCGGACTCGCGATGCCCAGGGAACTCGTCGTCGCCGTACGGATCATCAGCATACCGCGGATAACCCAGATCGCTGGCATGCTGCCCTTCGCCGGGATGGGGCTCGCGGTGTCTGTCGTGCAAGCTTCGATCGCGCGCATATTTCTGCCTCTGTATCTTCTCACGCAGTTTCCTGTCCGATTCTTCGTGGTGGTGTCTCCTGCGCAGCCCTTGGTAGTGGTTGAAAATGACTGAGCAGATGGTCTTCTTGGCCCGATCTTGCCCCACGACGTAGTCGTCGACCCTCTTCTTCAGATCTCGTGGATAGAACTGCGGAACGCCAAATTTGGCTTTATTGAACATGGGACCGCGCCCCGTATCTTCCGCCGGGTCGTAGGTGCTAGAGAAGCCCCGGTTGAAGTCTTGTGTTCTTCGTGAGGCCGTATGAAGGGCATAGGAAACCGACAGGAACCGCCGGCCCAAACGTTGAGGGGTGGGGGCAGTAGGGTGCCACGAAGGAAGACGGAGGCCCGAAGAACGCGATCTGGAGAAGGCCGCCATTTTGTTTATATTTGAGCCTTCGTCTACCGATAACAAGCGGCGGTGTTGGCGAGGCCGATGCGAGCTCCGGGCCAGGCCAGCGCACCCTCTTGGTCGTGATCAGTCGAGGTTATGGAGCAGCGGGAGCTCGCGACGAGTTCCGTTCTGGATGGGTTATCGACGAAAATATCGACGCCCTGGAGGGAGGAGCCTACCCTGAGGTAAACAGGTCTACGCAGGGAAAAGGAACGGTGTTACGAGAGCCAGGAAAAGTGCCTAGGACCACAAGTAGGGCCGGACGTCTCTGCCAAGCCTGGGCGTCGCCGCACTTCGTCAGTAAACTATAACGTGACTAGTAGGTACTAAGCTAAAAGGTAGTAGGAGTCATGTAGACATATGTGTGGGCTGGTACCAGTAGGGAGCATGCGTAAGTCTCATGGAGTAGGTATTACGGAGGATTGAATGTCGAGGTTGATGGTCGGCCTTCCTGAGCCCCTCTGAGGCTGCGGGGAAGTCCCATTCGCAGGGGCGGCTGGCAGGCGCTCGGGCCCACCCAAGCACGTAATAAATAGTAACGTCTAGACCTCGAAGAATTTACCCCCCTATTATCGACGTGCCGAAACAACCCAGACAGGAAGGCCGGTGCCGGCGCTGTCTTGGGTTCCATTGGGCTCCGTTTGCTGTTTCGATTTTTCTGGCAGTGGGCGCGGGAGTCAACTCTCGCAGATACTGTAAAAAAGGGTACCCAGCTAGAGCTAGCTAGCTGCCTTACCTTAAATCGTAGAAATGGAGGGAGGACGAGGCAAGGGAAGCCAAGCTTCAAAAGCCAGTAAGTCTCTCCACTCTATGCCTCCACCTAGTGCTGAGCTAGGTACATTTGCTAGCGTTGGTGGCTGTTTCTTGAAATCCAGAGGGCTAGGCCTCACTGGGTAGGACCTTGCAGAATTACTGCCCGAAGCGCTGAAGTCAGTGGGCTGATTGGTCTTGGGGGGTGCAAAGCGCCGATAAATTGTCGAGGGGCAGTACCCGTCGCGACGTCATTTGCCCGCATCGGAGCTCCTGCCGTACCAGTGTGCATACAAGAAGACTTTGACAGAGGAATCACCGCGGACAGTCCGTCTTCCATTTAAAATCTCAGGTCGATACTTTCCTAGAGATATAAGTTGAAGCCCCTCCCGCACAGTACTCGACGAAAACCCTTGCCCTCTTTTGTCGCTTCCGCTGAGGCAGCTTTTGTTGAAGAGAGCGTACTTGTCCCGGCATCTTATCGCTGAGCTAATTTAGGTAGGTACCTGACTTAGATAGAGCTTGGGCGCGGCTCAACCTCCTCGATATAGCTACCCAAGCTTGCCCAACGATTTCTTCAGGGACTGACCAAGTTGTCTACCAAGCTCTCCCCGTCGTTTGACCGAAATCCGAACAACGCAGATATGGCTGATGTCGCAGAGAACGCCGCAAACGCGGTGGCCTTGAATGGCGAACAGCTTGTCCCTCAGGGCGTGCCCGCCGATGGCACTGGTGAGCTCTCTCGCTCCCTGTATGTGGCCCTTTCAACGTGACTGACAAGATATCCCAAAGGTGTTGTCCAGCTGGATCCGTGGCTTTCTCCCTTCAAAGACGCCCTCAAGCGGCGTTATGCTAAGGCCCAAGAATGGGTCAAGACGATCAACGAGACCGAGGGTGGCATCGAGAAGTTCACGAGGGTGAGATGGAGCCTTAATCCGCCGGCTGTTCGCCTCGCCCCAAGCTAACCAAGAGTGACTCTCAGGGAACCGAGATCTTCGGCCTGAACATGGACAAGAACAACAACATCATTTACAGGGAATGGGCCCCCAACGCTAAAGAGGCGTTCCTGGTTGGGGACTTCAGTTCGTCCACTGCCGCACTTCCCGAACCCAGTATCCGTAGCTGACTGGAGCACAGACAATTGGGATCGCGGGTCTCATCCGATGAAAAAGAACGACTTCGGGGTGTTCGAGATCGTCGTCCCCGCGCAGGTGAATGGGCAGGCCGCGATCCCGCACAACTCGAAGATCAAGGTATTTGGACGCTCCCGGCTTGGTGAATCACTTCTCGTGTTGCGATAGCTACTAAGCTGGCCTCCAGATCTCCCTCGTCCTGCCAAGCGGAGAGCGCGTCGATCGGCTGCCGGCATGGATCAAGTATGTGACCCAGGACCTTTCTGTCTCGCCTGCCTACGACGCGCGGTTCTGGAACCCGCCTCCGACGGAGAAGTACCAGTTCAAGCACCCGCGGCCCGCGAAGCCGCTTAGCGCCCGAGTCTATGAGGCGCACGTCGGCATCTCTTCGCCGGAGCAGAGGGTTGCGACCTACAAAGAGTTCACGCAGAACATGCTCCCGAGAATCAAGAGCCTGGGCTACAACGTGATCCAGCTCATGGCCATTATGGAGCATGCGTACTATGCGAGCTTTGGCTATCAGGTCAACAACTTCTTCGCAGCTAGCAGCCGCTACGGCCCGCCCGAAGACCTGAAGGAATTGGTGGACACAGCTCACAGTCTGGGGATCGTCGTGCTCCTCGACGTTGTCCACAGCCACGCATCCAAGAACGTCCTGGACGGTCTCAACGAGTTTGACGGGACAGACCACCAGTACTTCCACTCGGGAGGTAAAGGCCGGCATGAGCTGTGGGACAGCAGGTTGTTCAACTACGGCCACCACGAAGTTCTCAGGTTCCTGCTTAGCAACCTGAGATTCTGGATGGACGAGTATCACTTCGATGGCTTCCGGTTTGACGGCGTGACCAGCATGCTCTACGTCCACCACGGAATCGGCACGTAAGTAGGAAAGTCTACTCTACTGCCCCTTTTGCAGTGCTAACTGCCTGGGTTTTAGCGGCTTTTCTGGTGGCTACCACGAGTATTTCGGAGCCGGAGTCGATGAGGAGGCGGTGGTCTACCTCATGCTCGCCAACGAGATGCTCCATCAACTCTACCCGGAGTGTGTCACGGTAGCGGAGGATGTTTCCGGAATGCCCGCTTTGTGTCTTCCGCTGTCTCTGGGCGGTGTTGGGTTTGACTACCGGCTGGCCATGGCGGTCCCCGACATGTGGATCAAGATCCTTAAGGAAAAGAAGGACGAGGACTGGGACATGGCCAACATCTGCTGGACACTGACCAACCGGCGCCACGGCGAGAAGACTATCGCGTACTGCGAGAGTCACGACCAGGCGTGAGTTGCCTTTTTTTTTTACTTATATCTCTCTGGCGGCCCGGGCAGAATATCCACTGACTTTGGCGTTAGGCTGGTGGGCGACAAAACGCTCATGATGCATCTCTGCGATGCCGAGATGTACACCAACATGTCGGTCCTCTCTCCGCTGACGCCCGTCATCGATCGGGGTATGGCACTGCACAAGATGATCCGTCTGTTGACGCACGGCCTCGGTGGCGAGGGCTACCTCAACTTTGAGGGTAATGAGTTCGGCCATCCGGAGTGGCTCGACTTTCCCCGTGAGGGCAATCAAAATTCGTTTTGGTATGCCCGGCGCCAGTTCAATCTCACTGACGACCACCTGCTGAGGTACCAATACCTAAACAACTTCGACCGTGTGATGAACACGTGCGAGGCGAAGTACGGCTGGCTCCACTCCCCGCAGGCCTACATCTCGCTGAAGCACGAGGGCGACAAGGTCATCGTCTTCGAAAGAGCCGGCCTCCTGTTCGTGTTCAACTTCCACCCCTCGAATTCCTACACCGACTACCGAGTGGGCGTGGAACAAGCCGGCAGCTACCGGATCGTCCTGAACTCGGATATCAAAGAGTTTGGCGGATTCAACCGTATCGACGAGAGCACTCGCTTCTTCACAACCCCGTACGTTCCCAGCTACCCTCCATTTACCAAGATGAAGGTATTGCAGAGAGCTGATGATCTTAGCCTGCAATGGAACGGCCGCAGCAACTGGACGCATCTGTACATCCCGTGCCGAACTGCGTTGGTAAGCCTGTTCCGTTAAAACCCTCCGTTTGCCGTGCTTTCGCTAAAACATAACTAGATCCTTGCGCTGGAGTCGACCCTCTGATGTTGGGAGAGTGGGGAGTTTCCATAGGCCTGCTGAGGTATCGGTGCGAATAAAGCGGGAGAATAGTGGCAGAGAAACAAGAGCGGCCAGCAGAGAAAGGACTAGCTAGAACAGGCGGGATTCGTTATGGCCTTGACGAAGGAAAAGCCTACAACAAACAAGAACTTAGAGGAAGAAATTGAAGGCAAATTTCGTCAAGCATCTTATAAGTGTGGACATAGACTTCTACCTGCAATGCTACGATCATGCAGATTACGTAAACATGCCGTACGGACTCCGTGCTGGGGATTTTAGCAGCGGCTTCATTATTCCGTTTTCGCTGTTGTTTGATCCCCTTCCACGATGTGGGGCGACCACCTACTAGGGGAGAAATTACGGACGCGGCCAATTTCGCAGCGATGGGGCACTTACCTCGGGTGACAGCAAATCCCTTCCGGCAGAGCCAGCCAGTCAGTGCTCAGGCACAAAAGAAAAAAAAGGATAAACCAGAGATTGGCCCGCTCAAGTGGTGGTGAAGGCCGAGAAGAGTAAGCACAATGTATGTATGAGAGATGGAAATGCAAGAGGGTGAATACGTGAAGTAAAGAATACAAATGATGTAAACCGTACAGTCTGTAAACCCTCTTCATTTTGTGCCTGAGCTACTACCGGGGAGGCAGTGGTTGTCGGGTTGATAATTGCTGGGGAGGCGGGGTGCGGATTTCTTTCGGGCGCTTTGCCCCAGGCCGAAATATTTTTCTGTCCTCAGGCACCAGGCGCTAAAACAACAACCTCCAACTCTGAAGCTTCCACCCGGCTGGCCTCCATTTTTTCCCGACACTTCTGTCAACTAACCTCCATTTCCTCCCAACCCCAATCGGCCGTTGTTCCATCATCGACAAGATGTTTCGGAGGTCAGTAGCAGCTGCTCGGAGGCAGAAACAGCCTCGTTATCCTCAATTGATCCCCCATTGAGGCCTGTGCTAACTCAGGATGCACTTTTTGCAGCGGCGCGATGTTCTCTCGGGTAGCCCGAGCTGCCCGCCCTTCCATTATTCCTCGCACAAGCCGGCTGCCTGGCTTCAAGCCTGCAATTGGCGCCCGGCTTGCCAGCACTTCTGGTATTGGCGAGGGCAAGATCTACCAGGTGAGTCGCTCTTCATCCCCCCTTCTCCGTCGCCTCCTTCCCGACGCGCGCGACGGATGCTAAATCTTCAAAATCGCGCAGGTCATTGGTGCCGTTGTCGACGGTCAGTCTCGTCCAAGCCAGAAATGCCAACACCCACCACCCACCGCGTACAGAAGCAAATTCTCTGACACCCTGCTGCAGTCAAGTTCGACTCCGAGAAGCTGCCTCCCATTCTCAATGCTCTCGAGACTGAGAATAATGGCCAGAAGCTGGTCCTTGAGGTCGCTGTAAGTACCTACCGTACCTATCTTGTCCACGTCAGCAGTGAGTGGGCGGGAAGAACGCGGCGGCGGCTAACCTTTTCTCCCCATTTCAGCAACATCTGGGTGAGGGTACCGTGCGGTGTATCTCCATGGATGGTATGTTGGGATTTTTCCCCCTCCCCCAACCAGCATAAAATTTTTGTTTACTGACGGCCCCTCAGGTACCGAGGGTCTCGTCCGTGGCGCCAAGGCCCGGGACACCGGAGCTCCCATCACCATCCCCGTGGGCCCCGCCACCCTCGGCCGTATCATGAACGTGACCGGCGACCCGATTGATGAGCGTGGTCCCATCAAGACGGACAAGCGCCTTCCGATCCACGCCGAGCCGCCTGCGTTCACGGAGCAGTCCACAACCGCCGAGATTCTGGTCACCGGTATCAAGGTCGTCGATCTGCTGGCCCCCTACGCCCGTGGTGGAAAGATTGGTCTCTTCGGTGGTGCCGGTGTCGGCAAGACCGTGTTTATCCAGGAGCTCATCAACAACATTGCCAAGGCCCACGGTGGTTACTCCGTCTTCACCGGTGTCGGTGAGCGTACCCGCGAGGGTAACGATCTGTACCACGAAATGCAGGAGACGCGCGTCATTCAGCTCGACGGCGAGTCCAAGGTCGCTCTGGTGTTCGGCCAGATGAACGAGCCCCCTGGAGCCCGTGCCCGTGTCGCTCTGACTGGTCTGACCGTGGCTGAGTACTTCCGTGACGAGGAGGGTCAGGACGGTACGTAGCTCTAGACTAAGGTCCCCCTCTCCTCCCCGCCTAGGATCTCGACTAACGAATGCTTGACAGTGCTGCTCTTCATTGACAACATCTTCCGGTTCACCCAGGCTGGTTCCGAGGTGTCTGCGCTGCTTGGTCGTATTCCCTCCGCTGTCGGTTACCAGCCCACGCTGGCCGTCGACATGGGTGGTATGCAGGAGCGCATCACCACCACCAAGAAGGGATCCATTACCTCCGTGCAGGCCGTCTACGTTCCCGCTGACGACTTGACGGATCCTGCCCCCGCCACGACCTTCGCCCACTTGGACGCCACCACTGTGCTGTCGCGTGGTATCTCTGAGCTGGGCATCTACCCCGCTGTCGATCCCCTCGACTCCAAGTCCCGTATGCTCGACCCCCGCATTGTGGGCGAGGACCACTACACGACCGCCACCCGCGTACAGCAGATTCTCCAGGAGTACAAATCTCTCCAGGATATCATTGCCATTCTCGGTATGGACGAGCTGTCGGAAGCCGACAAGCTCACCGTCGAGCGTGCCCGTAAGATCCAGCGTTTCCTGAGCCAGCCGTTCACGGTTGCCCAGGTCTTCACCGGTATCGAGGGCAAGCTCGTCGACCTGAAGGATACTATCGCCTCCTTCAAGGCCATCCTGAGCGGCGAGGGAGATGATCTCCCCGAGGGTGCCTTCTACATGGTCGGCGACTTCGCGTCGGCCCGGGAGAAGGGCGAGAAGATCCTGGCCGAGCTGGAGAAGAACTAAACGGGACGGGCCCTTGGATCATCGAGATGTTCGTTATGGCATAACCGTGCGTGGGGGGGGCAACGGTCGGACGGACGTAGTCACCTTTGTGCATAAGGAGGAGGGAGTTGTGAGTGGCTCGCAACGGGAGGGAGACTTAGCCTATCTTAGTTGAAAAGTTCCCTTTGTGCGTGAGCCGTGTAAATCAGATTTCCTCGTTCACCTTTACGCCCACGGATACCTCATGCACGGTGATGTGTGACTTGTTCTCTCGTTTTGCCTATGCTCATGTCTTTTATCTTTCTTCTACCAAGACTTTCCGACATCCGTAGGTCAAGTTAATCTACGGTCTGCGTGCCGTTCGATGAAGGAGATACGTCGTCGTATATCAAGAAGACTAGTTATATCTACCCCTTCCATTATTTTAAGCCTGCACAGCCGTAGTACCTATATGCGTAACCTTAGGTACGTATATAGGTAGCACTGAGTAGGATAGTATCAGAATATCCACGGATCGGGGTATTGATCTCTGCGGCCTCGGGAAATGTCGAATTAACACAGGCTACGGTCCATTCCACGGTAACGAGACGTATCGAACAAACGGCGCAGTTTCAAAGACACCCGTGGAAGGAATACTGTATAGCTCATCAACGAAATGAACTAGAGAAATACGCTCTCATCCTCCAGTTTGCTAAACTACCCGTATACCGACGGGGCACCACGAAATGCAGCTATTAAATTAAGCAAATCCTTTCTTTGGTTTTTTTCTTGTCATTTTCGTCTTTTTTGGCCTGTCTTTTTTTTTTTTTTTTTTTTCCCTTTTCAATCTTTTTCTTCCCTATTTGGATTTATTTTGCAGATGTCAACTGAGCATCGCAAAAGGGAGGTCTCGACAGGTTAGTATTCTCACCTATAGGTCAATAGGCGCGCGAATAGGGACGTTCCTGTGCCGCCATCACTTGTGTACTCTTCCATCCACTTGGGGGGGGGGGGGGGGGGGGGGGGGGGGGGGGGGGGGGGGGGGGGGGGGGGGGGGGGGGGGGGGGGGGGGG